>PVJO010003920.1:0-116184 GCA_004026905.1 Hystrix cristata | reverse complement strand
ATCACCACTTCCACAATTTGCTCATCATCTAAGCAGAGCTCCGTACCTTTTAAACAATAACTCTCTATTGCCTCCTGCCCTGAGACCCTGGTAGTCACTGTTCTCCTTTCCATCTCAGAATTTGCCTACTCTAGATACCTTAGCTAAGCGAAGTCATATGATATTTCTTTCTTTTGTTTTTGCAGTACTGGGCATTAAACCCAGGGACTTCACATGGAACTGCATCTCCAGATTTTTTTGGTTAAATTTTTAATTTTGAGATAAGGTCTGGCTAAGTCACTAATTTGCCCAGGCTGGGCTGCAATTTGTGGTCCTCCTGCCTTGGCATCCCATTGCAGGTGTGTGCCACTAAGCTGAGCATACTGTTTGTCCTTTTGTGTTTGGCTTCTTTGACTTGGTTGAAATAGTGCCAGGGGGAGGTGCCAAGTGAGGTCAGGATAGCATTTGCCTGCAGGACAGCATGCTACCAAACCAATATGAGAGTCAGCTTCCTGAGGGGAAAATTAATCAAAAACCAGTTATCAACTCGATTTTTAAAGAGCCACATGGAACTTCTAAATCAATCATGTAGGACCTCAAGTAAATATCTGGATGTAAAGCCAAAGAGATAAGGAAATCTCTAGGGGTCAGTAAGTTTCCAAGTATCACTTTGAGGCCCATAGCCAAAAGCCAAGGTACCAACAAAAGGTAGCTGAGGCCTGCCACAGGAGTAGGCTTGGGTGATGAGGGGATGCTCAAGGGTAGGCGACCCCTGTAGGCCGAAGGTGCAGTATTCCTCCGGCACTTCCTGTGGCCACCGGCCTTGAACGTGTGAGAAGAGAAGAGCACGGATCCTGCCAGTGACAGTAGAAACAAACTTGGAGACCAGGAGTTGGACCGTGTACAAATAAAGAGTCCTTAGTGAAAGAGGCAGCGGCGGAAGGTGTGAAAGGCAATGAGACAGCCTGTCTAGGGCAAACAGGAAATGACAGGTGCTTACAGCATCTACTGCGATGTCACGGCTACGCTGACAGCCTGCTAATGGTGAGGTGGGCTCAGCTAACAGAGGAATGAAAACAATCCTGAGGGTTCCATGGCACATGGAATCACTGTTCCCAATTCTTCACTCCCTTGCTGCATCCACACCCTTTGTCATGTGACTTTGCAATTTGTCTCAAGAGGATTGAAGCATATTTTCTGACATTTTTAATGTTAGGGTCCAACATGGTTGGCAGGAGCAAAGGGAAATGGTCAGATGCGACAGCTTGCCAATTCTGAGCCTCGGACTTAGGAGGTATCATGGTTTTTTTACTCATTCGCTGTTCCTCCGCCATCGCCAGGCCTTGTTTGGCTCACTGATCGAATCCTCACTGGGAACAAAACTCAGGGCCTCGTCCATGCTAGGCAAGTGTTCAACCATGAGCCACATTCCCAGACTTTTTTTTTTTTTTAATTTTGAGAGGGTTTGATAGATTGCTCAAGGCAGCCTACAATTTGTGATCCTCTGCCTTAGCCTCCAGAGTAGCTGGGATTATAGGTGTGCGCCACCCATGGCTGGTTATGATTTTAGTTCTTTTTTCTTTTCATGGTTCTGGAGATCAAACCCAGGGCCTTCTACATGCTAGGCAGATACTCTACCACTCAGCTAATCCACAGCTAGTGTTGTTTTTGATTATGACAGAGTATTACAGTGTGTATTTAGATATTTTTAGGATTTTTTTTCCATTTCTACACATTCCTGATCACCATTATGGTCTATTTTTATTTATTTTTAATTTTTCCCATTTGAAGATTTTTTCCTCTTATTAGTCCATGTTTGCAGTATGTAATGATCACATTCATCGTGGGAGCTGATACATGTACATATCACACCTTAATTATTCTTTCATCCCCTTCCTTCCCTCTCCCTTTTCTCCCTGCTCCCTCCATCGCTTGGTCTCCTTTACCTTTGCAAAGGATCTATCTCCCTGTCTCCTATAATTTACCTTTTATTTTTCTCATCGATTTATCTATAGTTTAGTTTTCTCATATAAGGGAAATCATGAGATATTTAAGCTTTTGTCCAATTTATTTCACTTAAACTTTTGGCCTCAAGGTGCATCCATTTTCCTACAAATGACCCAAGTGTATCCTTCTTTATGGCAGGGTAGTACTCTTCTATGTATAGATACTACATTTTCTTTATTCATCTGTTGGTGGACATACAGACTACTTCTAAGATTTAGCTATTATGAGTTGTGCTGCTATAAACGTGGGTATATGCATGTATCACGGTAATACAATGCCTTTAACTCTTTTGAGGAGATAGCTAGAAGGGGAATCGCTGGGTCAAATCAATGCCTACCTTTAGAGTTTTGAGGCATCTGCACGCTGATTCCCCTAGTGGCTGTACTAGTTTGCATTTCCATCAAAAATGTAGAAGGTCCCCCCCAACCCTCAATCTCTCCAGCATTTGTTATTGCTGGATTTCTTGGGGATAGTCACTCTTTTTGGAGTAATATGGAATGTCAGTGTTGTTTTAATTTGCATTTCTGTAATGGCCAGAGATGTTGTACATTTTTTTCTTGTGTCTGTTTCTACTATCTTGCTGAAAGCTTTCCTTCTAAAACCAGGAACAAGACAAGGATATCTGCTATCACCACTCCTTCTCAATAGAGTTCTCAAAGCATTAGAGCAGTCAAGAGAGAGAAAGTAGTAAAAGTGATACGAATAGAAAACAAAGAAGTCGAATTATCATTATTTGCAGATGACATGATCCTCTACATGGGAAACTGCCAATATTCCACCAAAAGACTCCTAGAATTAATAACCAAAGTTCAATAGCCTAGCAGGATACAAAGTCAACACATGAAAATCAATAGTGTTCCTGTACACCAAAAATAAACTCACAAAAAATAAATTAGGAAAACAGTACCTTTCATAAAAGGATCAAGAAAAATTATATATTTTGGAATTAATCTAAACGAGGAAGTGAGAGACTCCTACAAACAAAAGTTACAGTACTCTGAAAAAGGAGATCAAAGAGGACAACAGAAAATGGAAAGATATCCCGTTTTTGGATAGGCAGAAACAAAATTGCCAAAACAACCATACTTCCAAGACTTATATGAAGAATTAACACAATCCCAATCAAAATACCAACAGCATTCCTCACAGAACAGTCCTAAAATTAATAAGGAACCAGAAGAGACCTAGAATAGCAAAAGCAATCCCGGGCAACAATACATACATATACAGATAGATAAATAGATAGATAGATAGATAGATAGATAGATAGATAGATAGATAGATATTTGGTGGCGGTGGTACTTAGGATTGAACCAAAGGCCTTCACACTGAGCTATATTCCCAGACCTTTTTAAATTTTTTTTATTTTGATATAGAGTCTCAGTAAATCACCAACACGGTTTGAACCCGTGATCCTCCTGCCTCATCCTCCCAGAATGCTGTGATTACAAATGTCTGCCACCACATCTGCCTCCAAACAAGTTTTATGTAAAAATTTTTTTTGCACAGAAAGTATGGACAGGAGGAAATATACAAAGTGTTTATAGTGATCTTGGAATATTTTGTCATTCTTCTTTTCTGCCTTTGTGTTTTCTAGATTGCATATGAAATATGAATGAAATTGTAATCTATAGTTTTAAAACAAGTTATTTTTAAACAGAAGGAAGTAAGGGCTTGCCATAAAAAGTATTTTTGAGCCATATATTTAGTTTCTCAGGGATCAAATAATTACTAACCATACAATAAATTGCACTTGTCTTTAAAAAGACATAACCGGGGCTAGTGAAATACCTCAGGAGTAAAATGCTTACCTAGCACATCCAAGGCCCTGCATTCCACCCCAGCACCATATGTAAATAAATGAACAGTCTAGCAATATGTATTATTTTATTCCTAAGAACTTCTAATAAAAACTGTAGGGGCTGGGGATTTAGCTCAGTGGTTAGAGTGTTTGGCTTGCAAGCACAAGGCCCTGAGTTCGATCCCCAGCAACCCTCCCCCCAAAAAAACTGTATAACTGAACTCTTTCCTAAAAGAGCTTAACCTTTAAATCAAGGTAATTTATTATTGCACTGTGCAAGGGAAATCTGCCTAAAAACATGGTAACTAAGCACTATGTAAATTATACATAATTTTTTACTGAACTATCATAGTACTTAATCACCATTTGAGGCATGTAAAATCTTCTATTTTGTTATCATCCATATAGGTGGCAATAATGATCTATTTGTTCCTTTATTATAGTGTCTACTGTTTTAAAAATCTAAGAAATTGAGAATGACTGATACGACTGACCTTAGAAGTTATTGTGTTTTCCTATATTATCAGAAGGAGTCTCTTCTAATATTAGAAGCAGTCTCAGAGATCAATGAACTTAACTCATTGAAAAAGTCTGTGATGTAATTTCCTTTTGAATATTTCCACCACAATTCAAGGCAACATTTCATTGTCATAGTGTTAGTTACTAGAAAGTTTGTCTCTATATACTGCAGAAATTTGTTTTTTGGTAACTTCCATTTACTTGAGCTTGTGCTGCCCTCTCCTGCTACACTGAGTAATAAATTTGCTCCCTCTACCATGGGATTATTTGCACACAGTTATTATATATCTGTCCCCTGAGATTTCTGTTCTATAGACTAAATATCCACAATTTCCTCAATCAGTATTTCACATGACATAATCTAAAGCTCCTCATAAACCTAGTTAATTTTCCCTGGTTTCAAGTTCATCAGTTAAAATGAGGCCCACAAATGAAGCAAAAATCAGTGTATTATCTGCCTCACAAAGGATAGTTCTATTGATGCCAGTAAGAACGGATGTCTCAGTTGTATGCAACAAACTCTAGTTGCTTTAAGCACATAAGGAATTTAGTGAAAGTCTGTTAGGTAGCTCAAGGAATAGTCAGGATGTCTAGACTATTTTCCCGTGGCTGGTAGAGAAAACCAGCCATGGGAAAATATGCAGAAACTAGGGGAGCCTAAAAATTCAGACTTGCAGCTAAAATCCTACCTGAAAACTAGTCTGAGGAGGCTGATTTGCCAACCACTGCATGCTGCACTTGGCACTATTACCATCGCTGCTTCTGGAAACTGGCTCATACCCTTGCTACTGGTGTTGTCAGAGTGAACTGACATTGTCTCTGTTTCTTGGATGCCAGATTCCATACAGGGTGAGTGAGTCTCACAGACAAAATCTAGTTCAATATGTTTTTGTTCAGGTTTCCTGGAAATCTTCTTGGTCTGTAACTGAGTCAGGTTCTGCCTCCCAATAAAACTCTGGTGGAGGCATTTTCACAGAAATTGGAAGGAGTTTTATTCACTGATTAGTCAACGTAAAGGCAAAAGTCCTCTACAAAAACTGAAGTATCACTTGATTTTTCTTTTTTCTTTTTTTGACAACCACATTCCACTGCTGAAGCCTATGAAGAACTGGTCATCAAAAACACCTAAGTGTTGTTTTCATATGTACTATTCTTAGACCAGGATGACAATGTAGTTCTCACTTTGGGCAGGGCGCAGGGGAAAGTTCTGGAAATTGAATGAAGGGTCTTTGCACTGGCCTACATCTCCAGCCTTTTGAGACAAGGTTTCACCAAGTCACTAAGTTGTCCAGGCTGGACTCAAACTTGCTATCCACCCACCTCAGCTTCCTAGAGTGCTGGGATTACAGGCATGTGCTCCCATACTCAGCTTTAGTTTTACTTTCTGAGACATATGATAAAATTCATTACCTTCTTGTCTGAAAACTGCCCCCTACACACACACCATACATATGCACATGCATTCACACATGCACATGCATGTACACACACACACACACGTGCACACCTAAATGGGTTCTCGGAGCTAGGTTTTTATGTATGATGCTGGTTACAATTAATTGGCCAAAAAGTAAACATTCCTTCCTCAGTTTCAGCCATCAGATTCTGGGCTCTTCACTTGTCAGTGTTTGAACTAAAGTGATCTAGGGTACAGGAAAGACCATATTTAATCTCTGTATACAAATAAGCAAAGAAAGCTGGTATTCAGAGAAAGAAAAAGTATTCATATAGTGAGATACAAGGGTTTAGCCCCAGGAGCATTACATTCATTTCTTCATTGAAAATTATTTTGTGAATGCCTATTATGTGCCAGGTACCATTCTCTGTACTGGGAATACATTGGTGAACAAGTTAGACAAAAATGTCTGCCCTGATGGAGCTTACATTATAGTGGGAGGGAGAGGAAGATGGGTATGAAAAATAAAATGAAATATGTGGTGATTAGTACAAGGAAGAAAAATAAACTAGGGAAGGAGGAGTCAAGTTAAAGAGGTACGGTTTTAAGATATGGTGCATATATTGAGCTTCACAGAGAAGGTGGTATATGAGCAAAATCCTGAAAAAGTAAATTATGCCAATATTTGGAGAAAGAGCACTTTAATATCAGGACAGAGGAACAGAAAGCACAAAGGTCCTGAGACAGAGAACACAAGATAGAATATATGAGGAACAATAAAGAGACCAGTATAACTGGACCAGAATGGCTGAATGGGTGAATTATGTGGGACCTTGTAGGCCCTCCTAACAATTTTGGATTTTATGTGAGCTGGAGAACTGTTGGAGGATTTTGAGCAGCGTAACACGGTTTCACTGATGCTTCAAAATGCTCATTTTGGCTTTCATTTGACCAATGAGGACAGTTAGTCACAGTTGTAGTGTAAACATCATTTAAGAAAGTAGTTAATCTAGGCAAGATATGATGAATGGGCTGGTGGTAGAGCAATTGCCTAGAATGCTTGAGGCCCTGGGTTCCATTCCCAGCATTACTAAATAAATAAATAATGGCTTAAACCAAGATGATGGTAGTGGTGATGAAGAGTGTTGAGATACTTGATATCTTTTCAAGGTAGAGTTCACAGGATTTGCTGATGAACTGGATGTAGTATGTGAAAAAAGGAAGAATCAAGGATAACTCTAGACCTTTTGGTATAGCTTCAAAACTTTTGGTATGAGCAAGTAGAAGAAGTTGCTATTTCCTGAAATGGAATGGAATGAGAAGGGACCACATCTAGTGAGGTAAAATAAAGATCTGGTCGCCAGGCACGGTGGTGCACACCTGTAATCCCAGCACTTTGGAGGCTGAGGCAGGAGGATTGCTGTGAGTTCAAGGCCAGCCTAGGCTACATAGTGAGTTCAAGGCCAGCCTGAACTGCATAGTGAGACCTTGTCTCAAAAAACCAAAAAATAAAAATAAAAAGTAAAGATTTGGTCTCAGAAAATTACATCTGAAAGGTGGGTGTGGTGATGTGTGCCCATAATCCTAGACCTCGGGAAGCTGATGCAGGAGGATCACAAATTCGAGGCCAGCTGGAGCTACATAAGCAAGACTCTGTGTGAACCAAAGAAACAAAAAGTTAAGATATTTGAATAGAAATGCTGAGTAAATAGTCACCTAAATTTTCAGTGATGAAGTCTAAGCTAGAGATTCAATATGGCAGAGTAGTACTCCGTTCTATAAAAAAAAAAACACATTTTCTTTATCCATTCTGCTGTTAATAGGCATTTGGGTTGTTTCCAAGATTTAGCTATTACAAACTGTGCCGCTATAAACATGGGTGTGCATGTATCGCTGCGGTATGATGCTTTTAATTCTTTTGTGAAGATACCAAGAAGGGGGATAGCTGGGTCAAATGGAACCTCTAGTCCTAGTTTCCTGAGGAATCT
The DNA here is from genome assembly GCA_004026905.1 of Hystrix cristata. NCBI lineage: Eukaryota > Metazoa > Chordata > Mammalia > Rodentia > Hystricidae > Hystrix > Hystrix cristata. Next base: position 108,494 of record PVJO010003920.1, on the reverse strand, counting down.
CCACACTGATTTCCATAGCGGTTGCACCAGTCTACACTCCCACCAACAGTGGAGAAAGGTTCCTTTTCCTCCACAGCTCCTCCAGCATTTGTTATTGGCTGATTTGTTGATAACAGAAATTCTTTGTGGAGTGAGGTGGAATCTCAGGGTGTTTGAATTTGCATCTCTCGAATGACCAGTATGTTGAACATTTTTCATATGTTTATTTGCTATTTCTACTTCTTCATCTGCGAAGTGTCTATGCATTTCAGTTGCTCACTTTTGGATTGGGTCTTTAAATTTGGGGGGGGGTTCTGATTTTTCTGAGTTCTTTATATATTCAAGATTCAGTCCTTTTCAGAGGAATAGCTGGCAAAAATTTTTTTCGACTCTGTGGGTTGTCTCTACGTTCTTTTGGTAGTTTCCTTTGCTGTGCAAAAGCTTTTTAATTCAGGAGACATCACTGTATAGCTACTTTTGATTTTGTTTGTTTTTTTTGTTTTGTTTTGTTTTGTTTTTGAGTCAGGGTCTCACTATGTTGTTCAGGATGGCCTTGAACTCACTATGTTGCCCAGGCTGGCCTCGAACTTGCAGTGATCCTCCTACCTCAGCCTCCTGAGTGCTAGGATTATAGGTGTGCGCCACCATACCTGGCTGTATAGCTACTTTTAAAACCATAAGACTGCATGAGATCACTAAGACAGTGAATATAAACAGAAAAACCATCTAAGGCCTAGGCTCCATCTCCAGTATTGGAAACAAAGATCTCAAAGTGTGGTCCTTATACCAGCAATATCAGCGTCATCCTGGAACTTGTTATAAGTGTACATTTCCCTGCCCTATCACAGACCTACTAAATCAGAAATTCTGAAGGTAGAGTCCAGAAAGCTGTTTGATAAGTTCTTTGGGTGATTCAGAAGCACAAAAAATAATATAAAAGTTGTTCCATGATCTAATCTCTGCTGATCAATTCCACAGGGAATTGCTAGAACTTTCCAGTGCATGTTGGTAGTGCTGATTCTTCTGCCAGGAGATATTATTGCTATTCCCCACAATTATTCCCTAATTTTTCAAAATTAAAATGAATTTTTTGGGGGTTGTTTGAGACAGGGTCTCACTATGTAATTCAGGCTGACCTTGAATTCACTATATAGCCCAGGTTGGCCTTGAACTCATGGGGATCCTCTTGCCCCAGCCTTCTGAGTGCTGGGATTACAGGTGTGTGCACCATGCCCAGTATATGAATTTTTTCTTGATTCTTAGGTGGATTTTCTCCTGTGAGTTCCAGATATATTCTGTAGAGATCTGTATCCCCAGAACCTAAACACCTTCAGTATTTATTGACAGACTGAATTATAGCACCTAAATTAATATTTTGTATGTATTTCTTACCTTCTGTCAGCTGTATATACTGTGGGGAAAAACATTATTGATGATTAGATCTTAGGTGTTAAGCATTTCGTTAAATGCAGATTTTTTGAGATGGGGATGGGGGTCTCGCTATTTTACCTAGACTGGGCTCGAACGACTGGGCTGAAGCAATCTCTAGAACTTCGCCTCCTAAGCAGATAAAGCCTTATTTTTATTTTTTTCTGGTGCCAGTGACTGAACCTAGGGCCTTCTCATTGAGCTACATCTCCAGCTTATTTTACTCTATTTTTTAAATTTTATTTTGAGACAGGGTCTCATTAAGTCGCTAAATTGCCTGGGCTGGGCAACACAGTCCTGTGATCACAGGCGTGGTGCCACCACAGTGGGTGCTTCAGACATTTTGTCATGCCTTTGTAAGAGCTTGAATACTTTTTCAGTTTTTGCAATTTATTAATTTGATTTTTATTTCCACTGAAGGTCCAGTGACACATTAAGAGTCCACTAACATTTTAAAAGTGTTTTTGCATGGAATTTAGTCTTTAACAGCAACAGTGACTTTTTTCTTTAAAAATGCCACAGACACACCTTTAAGGTTTTCCCAAAGTAGGTGGCATTGCAAGCTTGTGTGTGGGCCCTCCCTACTAAAATTTGTGGTAGCTCTTCAAATCTGAGGGAAGTTGAGAAATACCCTATCAAGTGAAGCCATAAGGTTTTATTTGCCAGGAGTGTCAATAGCGAAGAGGAGAAATGGGTTCTTCAAAGAACAAGGAAAAGCAAGGGCCAAAAATTTCCCGGAGAAGCTGACTGGGTATGAGGAGGGATAATACATATAATATTTTTATAATATTATATATATTGTATGTATACACAATATATATTATATATATATAAATTTTTTTTCACAGACCTACATCCCCATTTTTTGTTTGTTTGTTTTGGGCGAGGTCAAAAGTGCAGTCACGCTTGGCTGGGGGGGGCGGTAGAAAGGGGCGGGGCATAATGGGCACGCTTTTTTCCTGCCAAACGGTCCAGGTTCTGATTGGCGACGCGCTGAGCGTTCTGTGCCGAAGTCCACCCCTTGAGGCTTAGCAACAGCGAGGGAAACACTGATTGGATCATCAGCTTAGCCAAGACTCTCTCGAGGCGATAGAGGGTGCTATGCCACACGTGCCCTACGCTAGTACATGGGGCGGTCTCTGAGGGAATGGGCACTTGGTCCAACTTCAGCACTCCTGGGAAGGCGGTGATGGACTGTCACAACAGGGAAAATGTGTCCTTTCTAGATATGTCTCTTGGTATGTAGAACCCAGATTCCCACCCCCACTTGCCAGGGTTCACGGGGTTCCTCAGCGGGGGACAGGCTGGAACAGGCATTATCGCGCTCCTTTTTCTCCACAGGGAAGCTAACTGGTGTGGGGAGTCGCAATTGCTGGAAGGGGGTCGTGGGGGAGATAGAAAGGCAGTTTTATTTCAGTGACTCTCCTAAGAAATGACGGCCGGTTGCTCGTCCGTTCACTCTCACGGGTCCACACGTACTCTTCACAGCGCAAGTGTGTGGTATAAATGACTAGACTAAAGGCCAGATTGCCAGGGATTGCCGAGTGACAAGTGACGAGTGCAGAAAACACTGAGAGAAGAGGCGCTTGGGTGGTTGGTTTGCTTGTATATGTGTGTTTCAGTGGGTGCTGAGGATCGAACCCAGGGCGGTTGCCTCTTAGGTGGTGGTTTCTTCGAGAGAGACTTTCCCGTCTGCTTGGTGCCTTCTCGCCTCTTCACATCCCTCCACAGGGGGGAGCCCTAAACAATGAGGGCCTCTAGCCCTCTCTTGCCTCCACCGCTCGCGCTATTCCCGATAAAAGCAGGTTTTACTTGGACCAAATTTTCTCCTCGGCTGTCGTCCACATTAGAGAAGGAGATAGGGTGGGAGGGTAGATTTCGTAAATGAGGGACAGGTAGGAGAGTGAGGAGGCTGACTTTTGAAACCGACAGGGCACAGCAGGGCAGGGAAGCCATTAAAAGTAGAAAAGTCGAAAGGAGGAGACTGAGGTGGAAAGATCGTGAGATTGAGGAGAGTTTGTGTTAAAAAAAAAAAAAAAAAAAAAAAAAAAAAAAAAAAGCCGGTAGGAGGAAATGAGCCAGGGCCCCTTTAGGAAAAGGGGAAGAACAGCGCCACGGAGGCAGGCCCGGGGTAGGACCGGGAACAAGGAGGGTGGAGCTTACACATGGGAAATGCCACACCGCGCACGCGCCAAGCGGAGCAGAAAGGGATGAATTTACAAATGGAAGGAGCAGAGCAGGTTTCTAATATTGGTAAAGTTCAATTTATCTGGTTTTTCTTTTCTTGTTCATGCTTTGGTGTCGTATAAAAAATAAAATAGATTTGCCCCATGTTTCCTTCTAAATTTTCTAGTTTTACCTCTATCTTTTCGAGCTTTGGTACATTTTGAGTTAATTCTTCTATATGGTGTGAAGTAGAATCTAACTTCATTCTTTCACATGTGGATATCTAGTTGTGTCAACACCGTTTGTCAAAAAGACTATTCTTTCCCCTTACCGAGTAATCTTAGTGGAATTGCTTTCTTAATTTCATTTTTGGAAAGTTCGTTGCTAGTACAGGTTAAGTATCCCGTATGTCAAGTGTTTGGAACCAGAAGTGTTTCAGATTTGGGATTTGTTTTTTTGATTTGGGCATATTTGCATAGACTTTACCAATTAAAAATTCTTAAAAGCTCTAAAATCTGAAACACTAATTAGTCTTCAAAAAATTGGGGAGCATTTCAAGATTTCAGATTAAGGATATTCAACCTGTACATAGAACTAGAATTTGTTTTTGTGTATAGATCTTGTCCTGACACCTTCCCGAATTTATTATCTCACCGTTAGAATTTGTACATACACAATCATGGTATCTGAGAATAGATATATTTCTTTTTCCCAATCTGGTTGTCATGTACTTTTTTCTTGAATAATTGCTCTGTATGGGTAGAATTTCTTGGGCTGGTGTTATGGTTTATATCTAAAATGCCCTCCCCCCCACCAGTCTCATGTGTTCAAAAATGGGGCTTTTGGAAAGTGACTGGGTCATGGGGGCACTATGCTCATCAAGGGATTAATTCATTGTGTGCATAGCCGATTGTGCTGTTAAGAGGTGGGCCCTAGTTAGAAGAGGTGGGTCACTGCCAGGGAGACCTGGAAGGCGTGCTGCTGTCCCCAGCTTCTCTCTTCTCTGTGTTTCCTGGCTTCCATAGGTCGAGCAGCCGTCATCCACCATGCACTTGTGCCATGCCTTTTTTGCCTTGGAGACAGCTAGCCAATTGTGGACTGAACCCTTTGAAACAATGAGCTAAAATAAACAGCTCCTCCTTTAAACTATGGGTGTCAGGTATTTTGCCACAGGGACTGAAAGTGACTGCCGGGAAGGCAGCTTAATGTTAGGGTGCTTGCTTAGCATGCACAAAGCCCTAATTCCCAGCACTGAAAAAGAACATTAGCAGTAAAGTGCTAATTAGATGTGAGATTAGACATCTTTGAGTTATTTCTGATTTTAGGGGAGAAAGTTTTCGGTCTTTTGCTGTTAATTATCATTTTAGATGTGTGTTTCATAGATACCTTTATGAGACTATGGAAGTTACCTACCTCCCTCACCTCTGAGAGGGACTCATCATAAATAGTACCTAAGTCTTTTCTCGAATTTTTTTGCCTTTAAAATGTTCTTAACAATTTATTTCATGATTGGTATCAATAGGCTTTCCTCTTCTAAGACATAGTCCCTGTGGATTCCATATTGCTGGGTGGCTCCCAGCCCTAATATGATCATAAATTCTGAAATATTTTAGGTCATTAAAATGATTTTTAAAAAATATTTGTGGGGCTGGAGGTGTAGCTTAGTGGTAGAGCAGTTGCCTGTCATTCATGAGGCCCTGGGTTCTGCTGCCAGAACCACAGATAAAAGAAAAAAAATTGATAACTGCTTGGGACTAGGATAAATTGAGGTGACACATCTTTCAAGTATAAAAAAATTTAAAATTGGGTGTGGTGGCATACAGCTGTAATCCCAGCATTCAGGAGGCTGAGTCAGGAGAATTGCCACGAGTTTGAGGCCAGCAAGGCTACACAGTGAGTTCAAGGCCAGCCTGAACTACATAGTGGGGTCCTGTTTTAAAAACCCCTCAAAAAATGTTTTTAAAGAGGCTAAACATTTTGGTAATGGGAATAACTAATATCTTAATGAAACATTTTAAAAATCAAATGGGAACACTACAGTCTTGTCTTATGGCTGTTTTTGCAGACACAATTTTATCGACCTAGAAATTAGAACGACAAACAAAAATTAGAACAACAAAATGAAATTAGAACAAGACAAAGTAAGGCAGGGCTGTGCAAGTGTAGGGACTGAACCTTTTTAAAATTTTGACATTTTGTTCATCAGTGATTATTTTTACGTTGATTTTTATTTTTTGAAATACTTTTGTGTTAAAATACTATTTTTATCTTGATCACTGAATTTCTGAGGGCTTCCTTCCATTTCGTGCCCTTCGCCTCACCCTAGATTCTGCCCTATCACTGGGACCTTGAAGGCAGAAAAACCCAAATCCCAAAGCTAGAGGGAATTTATAGCTCTGAGGTAAAATCTCACTCTTTTACAACTTGTTGTTCTGCTAAGGTTAATGGTTAGTACTTTAGCAGCTGCTAATAAAAGAAAAAATGACATACTCTGAAAAATAGCCAAAACAGTTTCATGTCACAATTTAGAGATATAGGGGCCATAGTCACAGAATGGCCTGGTTCAAAAAAAAAAAACAACAACAAAAAAAAGTAATAGTTGCTGTATCTCACTGGGCCTGAGTTTCCTCACCTGAGTATGTAGTGTTTATCTCGTAGACTTGTTGAGGATTAAATGAGATAATACAGGCATTGTGTACAAAGTATTATTCCTGACATATGGAGAAAACTGAATTAAATGTTTGTTGTAGGTGTCCTGGAAAGTCGACTTAAAAAGTCTCACTTTGGGGTAGCTAAAATTTCAGCAAGACTGAATAGTTACCCTCTCCTTTTGGGATATGTTTATTGAACTTCAGAGATGTGGTAGGTTTGAGGGAAACTAAAATAATAAAATAAAATCCAGGAAAAAGGTGAGGTTTAGACAGTTAATAAAGTAGAAAGCATTCTCCTAGATGTTTTCTCTCAGATGTCTGGTTGTTTGGTGTAACTTGGACAAGAGCAGATTTAAGGGACTTACTGGTATAACATTTAAGTGGATGATTAGAGAGCGCTAGGAGGACAGTCTGACTTGGGCAAGGCTGGTTCAAATCATATTTGAAAGGCTGAGGAAAGATGTTGACTCAAATATGGTAGGTTAGTTGGAGACTGAATCTGAGAATAAAATCTGGTAGCTCTAGGGCCAGGATGTAGCTCAGTGGCACGGCACCTGCCTGGCAAGCACGAGGTCCTGGGTTAGATTCCTGGTACCAAAAAAGACTCAAATAAGAAAAGACCAAAAAAAAAAAAAAAGCCCCCTTAAAAAATCTGGTAGCTCTAGGGTTGTAAAAAATGTTAAGAGATCCTGTTTCAGCCTTTTAAACATTGGCTCTCTATAGCCATATTTATACCATTTTAGACGAGAGTCCAGATTTTGATCTTTTCTGAGGAAGAGGCAAAACTTTTTACTAGTTGTTACAGGCCCTTCCAATTTGAAGGTAAGAAAAATACATAATAAAGATCAAATGCATGTTACTTTCTATGGCTTAATGAGACATCTATACTTTTATGATAAATTTCTCCTTGTTTTCACAGTGAAAATACTAGTTTTCAACAATACATACCTTTGACTTTGAATAGCTAACATAAGCATTAGAAGAAGAGGGTTTTTTTTTAAATCAAATGCAGGGATATCGCTTCCATTGTATTAAGTGCTGAAACAGGAAAATTACAAATTTATTTTTCTTCTTGGGCTTAGTAAACATACCCAAAAGATATTATAGTCCTTTTTTTTTTTTTTTAGAAATAAAAGGCTAAAATAAGACCAAGATTGGAACTGACAACAGCAAGAACTTAATAGGAACTGTACTTCTCTATTCATTTCTTTTGCTTGTTTGTTTGTCTACAGTACTGGGGATTGAACCCAGGGCCTTTGCACTGAGCTACATCTCAGCCCCCCTCTCCCAAGCTGAGTTTAAACTTGTGATTTTTCTCCTTGGCCTCTCAGAGTGCTTGGGTCACAGGTGTGTGCCACTACACCCAACTCTATTCACCACTTTTGTCTAAAGGAGACTAAGGCAAAAGTACTGCAGTTAGAAAGAAAGGAACTCTGGTTTTGTCTTGTTTCATTTTTTGTTTTTGAGACAGGGTCTTGCTATATACTTCAGGCTGGCCTTGAACTCATGGAGATCCTCCTGCCTCAGCCTCCTAAATGCTGGGATTACAGGCATGACCATGCCCAGCAGAAAGAAAGGAACTCTTTTTGCCTTTGGATATATTAGATCATAGATCCACAAATATTTATAGAGTATTCACTCTGTATTAGGAAGAGTACACTAAAAAAGAAACAATAAACTTTTCTCAAATACCTCATAATCCAGTTGAAGAGACCACTAAGTAAATATGTGCAGTATTTCAAGGGTTCTGGAAGTTTTTGTAGTCAGTGTCTCTCAGGAAGTGATAGGAACCTGGCACTTTTTTTTTCTTTTCTTTTTTCATTCTTTAAAAAAAGACTTGCCGATCTGAGGAGCTTACTGGACAAACCCAGTAAGCTGAGATTCACGTCTAGCACCACTGTCATAGTCTGTGAAGTTTCTGTTGTTTAAAATATTTTTAAAATGGTGCAACAATGTTTATAAAAATCGTGTGTTTTAAATGTTTATAAGTATAAAATAGTACTTCCAACCCATTTTAAAATATAATATAATTATGCTTTTCACAAAATTACATAATTTATATAAAATTTAAGCTGGGCATGGCGTTCTCTCTTTTGTGGTCCAGCAGCTTTACAGCTTTCACTAAAATAAATTTTCTTTAAAATGTGGACTTCCTTTATAAAGACAGTTCATGATAAAATTATTAGATAACAGTATGGCATATTCCTTTCAAATAGCTGTGCAAGGAGCATGTAAATTCTGTATCATTTGAAAGCACTGACCACTTTCCTGATTTCACGTTATACCCAGCATATGGCCAAGCTCATATAAGGCTTTCAAAACGTGCTTCTTATTTGGTAGGTTGATATGAGCCTGTGCGAGAGATTGTGTGGGATTCTCCCTCACTACTGTCCCTAGCCTTCACTACTTTTCTTGGGTTGTTTCTCTTTCCTGGAATGTCCAGATCTTTCCCCACATTCAAATTCTGTACATCCCACTCACCTCTGCCCCAGAGATTCACAGCTGTTCCAGTTCGCAGTAGTCTGTCTCTTCTCTGAAGTCCTGAAACATTCATTTTGTATGTCATTCAGTTAGTACTCAATCACATGCAGGCAATTCACACCTGGCAAATGTCTTGTTATGTTCCAGTACTTCATTTGTATGCCAGCCACTGGATTTATAAAGAATTTCCTGCATAGAAATAATATTATAAAGGAGGACTAGGTTTCCAGGACAATGTACAAATCTATTTGATGCACATAATAACAAAGATATTATGCTGATATTCAGGCTGCAATGGTCATATTAATGTTTTATGAACTAATGTATTTCAGGACCAAACAGTTCTCTGAGGGAATTTCCCACTGCCACAGTTCTAAGGATACGTCCCTTGTCTGAGTTTCTCTTCTTTCCCCATTTTGCGCAGTTTCCTTGGTGACTGACCTGGGGCAGGGGGACCTTTAATAACTGGTGGCCCCGTGAGAATACTGTGAACTGTGAGAGAAGAGTTTACTGCTTGCAAGTGTATGCTCCCCTTACATCTGAAGTGTACAGGGAAAAAAACTTCTTTTACTTTTCCCCTGACACCACCCTGCTGTCAATTTTATCTTTTTTGGGCTGTTGCAATCCATCTGCCTCACTCCAAAATTAGTAGTTTTCTTTTTCATAGTCCCACTTTATTCTGTAATCTGCAAGTCACAGATTGATAATTCCCTGAACTATCCTTTCACGATCTCACCTCTGTATTCTTTAAAGGGTCTGTGTTGCTCACAGCAGTTGTTTGTAGTCCAGGCTGAGTATCAAAATTACTTGGAGGATTTTTAAAAAATAGATACTTGAGTCTCACTATAGTGCTACTGAGTCATTATCTTGGATGGAGGCCCTGTATTTTTTAAAATTTCCCCAGGTGATTCTGATACACATCTAGGGTAGAGAACCACAGACCTCTAGCATAATGTTTAAAAATCTTACTCTGACTTCCAAAGCCCTCTATGTTCAAGAGATTTATGTTCCAGTGCAGTTCTGCCATTAGATAACCTTAGTCGAGTCACTTCCCTCTCTCTGAGTCTCAGTTTTCCCATCTGGAAAATGAAAGATTGGAACCAGGCATGGCGGTGCACACTTATAATCCCAGCAGTCAGGAGGCTCAGGCAGAAGGATCTCCAGGGGTTTGAGGCTGGCCGGAGCTACATAGTGAGATCAAGGCTAGCCTGAACTACATAGTGAGACCCTGCCTCAAAAAAAAAAAAAAAAGAAAAAAAGGGTTCTTTTCCACATGTTTCCATTTCAAATTCATGGTGATTCTCAGCCTCTTTCCACCTCTAAATATTTTTATAATGCTATATTTTTGTCTTAATTCAGGAAAGCTAATTTAGAAGATGGTTTAAATGAAACAAATATGTGGGTGATTATTTTCAAGCCTGAATTAAATTCACGACATCCTTTCCGAGTTTTTTTTTTTTTTTGAAAGTGAGCCAAATTTTTATTTGTTCATTTCTTGTCTTTGAAGTGCTCTTCAATGACATTTTTGGTCTGCGAGTCAGTGCCATAGCCCTTAATCACTACACAACTGTAAACAGCCACTTAGTGCAGTTATCCCCTCAGCCAATTTTACAGAGGCCTACGAAGTTCCCTAGTTTTTTGTGTGTTTGTTTTCGTTTTGTCGTCAACCTTAATTAAGTGGATTTGGTGTTCGATACAAAGGGTCCCCTCTAATTTCACATACATAGGCTCATCACAGTTGGAAATGTACTCACGAAAATGGGTTTAGCACGCACCTAAAGCCTCGGCAGCTTCACGGACTCTGTGCGGTGGGTGCTCGCAGGTGCAGATGATCTTCGACACCTCCAGTGGAGCAGTACAGACGTCCATTAGACCCCAGCAGCAAGGCCTTCCTCTGCCGCGGCCTGCCAATCCCGGACGGGCCCCCGCTTCCTCCGCCGCGGCCTGCCAATCCCGGACGGGCCCCCGCTTCCTCCGCCGCGGCCTGCCAATCCCGGACGGGCCCCCGCTTCCTCCGCCGCGGCCTGCCAATCCCGGACGGGCCGCAGCTTCCTCCGCCGCGGCCTGCCAATTCCGGACGGGCCCCAGCTTCAGCTTCCGCGTGACTGGGCGGCGGCGGCGGCCGAAGAGGCTTTTCGTTTAAGTACAATTTCATTTTTCCGTGTTACAGACGGTCAGGACAAATTGTCTTATATTGTGTAGCTCATTTTTGTGCACTCTGCTGTGTTTATCTTCCCTTGCACAAGTAACCCCTTTGAAGTGAAATTAAATTATGGGGAATAAATATAACAAAAAATGGAAAACTACCGTACCAAAGAGAAAATTGAGCATCTCCTCAGCATAATGAGTTGTGCATACCAGCTGTGAGTGTGGTCATTAGAAAGTAAGCCCTGGGCTGGGGATTTAGCTCAGTGATTAGAGTGCTTGCCTTGCAAGCACAAGGGCCTGAGTTCGATCCCCGGCACCACCAAAAAAAAAAAAAAAAGAAAGTAAGCCCATATTACAAGATGCTGATAATTTGAAGAGAAGCCAGTACTATAATTTACAAATCTAAACTCGGTGAAAGCAGTCGCCATTTTGAAGAAAACCTAAATCTCTATACCGTAGCGTTATTCTTGGATTAAGGCTAAATAAATGGGAAGATGTACTGTTATGTACTGTTGTTGATTCAGATTCCCTTTATTATAGATTTACTTGGATACAAGAGTATATTTATACCTTGTTTTTTTTTGGGGGGGGGCAAGGTGCCGGGAATCGAACTCACAGCCTTGTGCTCGTGAGGCATGCGCTCTACCACTGAGCTAAATACCAAACCCCTCTGCCTTTGGTTTTATAGAACAGTTAAAGTGTCAAAATATCTTGATTCTGTTGGCCAGGTAGTGGATATGAAGCGCATATACAATTGGGTTTTTTTTTGGTTTTTTTGTTTGTTTTTTGGTTTGTTTGTTCTTTGAGACAGGGTCTCTTTATGAAGTTCAGTTTGGCCTTGAACTCACTATGTAGCCCAGGCTAGCCTCGAACTCGCAGCAATCCTCCTGCCTCAGCCTCCCAAATGCTGGGATTATAGGCATGTGCCACTATGCCTGGCACAAAGAAAGGAACTCTTTTTGCCTCTGGATGTATTACATCATAGATCCACAATATATACAGAGTAGACTGTTGAATGTAAACTGTGACAGTCATCTCTGCAAAGACTACTTGGAATGATTCTACCAGATATTTCTATAAACAGCCCACCTCATATGAAATTTACAACCCTTTGCTTTCTGTACTGCTAGTGCTGTTTGCTACTCTTATTTTGATATCTGTTTATTCGCAGTAGTAGAGAGTCATAAATTATTTGGATAAGGTCGGGTTGATGGAAAAATGCCTCTATACAGTGATATATTTGAAAGAAAAATATTCAGGAAATCCTATGGGATTAACATGGCACTGCCAGAGTAACACTAAAAGTGGAATTGTCTTTATAATGTTACATGTAAGCTAAAAATAAACTGAGAATGATTTGATTGTAGGGAAAGAGGACTCTAGGGATTTCTGGAGCCATTTCATATGTTTTGCTCCTGGGTGGCTTGTTTGAAACTTTAGATTATTTAAATCCTTTTAGGCAAATGATGCCAATGACAGGCTGTGAAGCTATGTTGTAGCTTTCCTATGTAGCACTGTAGGGTTCAGAAGCAGCCTGATAATAGTTTTATACTGAATCTTAGGCTGAAGAAATCAAGGGGACAGGGCAAAGTGAGTTCCTGAGTACTAGATTAAAGGTTGTTGATGTGCTACTTAAATCCTGTCCCTACCCCAGCACCTCAAACTTGGCTCTGTGCAATTAATTTCAAATAGAATTCAAAGGAAAATGCGATTTTAATGGACTACCACACTCAGCGAGTAGCCACTCTCCTGGGTGCTACTGTCCTAATTCTTGGGATAACTGAGCTTGCGAGGGAGAAGTACAGTGGAAAGAATCATGGATTTAGAATTGTCTCAGCTTGTTAATGTATTAACTTTGTGCCCTCAAGTGTCATATAACCTTCATGAATTGTTTCCATCTTCATAAAGTGAATCTGCGCCCTGGTCTTTAAGGGTGGGGCATGGTACTCGGCATGTATTAGATACTCAGTAAATGTTGGTACTTTTATTTTTTATTATTCTGTGTATTGAGTGTCTGAGGGCAGCAGAGGCAGGAAGATCACAAGTTTGAATCTCACCTGGGCAACTTAGTGAGACCCTGTCTCACATGCCAGGCTAAATTACCTGAGCTGGGCTCTAACTCATGATTTTCCAGCCTCAGCCTCCTGAGTAGTTGGGATTACAGGTCTGTACCCTCACACTCGGCTACATAAATGTTTTTCAACTGTAGCTGTAGGTCTGTGTGAGCCCCAAGAAATTTACTATTTTATTTAATTCCCTGTATGAGTCTAAGACAGAGCTAGCCACTAGATTATCTTTGGTGACTCTGAGGAATGGAAAAATTAAAAGTCACTACAAGTTCTAAATGACTGTCACAAGACAAGCTGATCCCAGCCAGGTGTGGTGATGTGTACCTGTAATACCAGCACTTGGGAGGCTGAAGCAGGAGGATTGCTGTGAGTTCAAAGCCAGCCTGAGCTACACAGTGAGTTCAAGGCCTGCCTGAACTACATAACAACACCCTGTCTCAAAAGAAAAAAAAAAAAAAAAAGACAAGTAGACTCCTTATGTCATTGTGCGAAGTACTGATTTAAGAGCTTACTCATGGCTGAGCATAGTGGAACAAGCCTGTAATCCCAGCACTGGAGTGGCTGAGGCAGGAGGATTGCTGTGAGTCCAGGCTTGAGCCTGGACTACACAGTGAGAATCTGTCTAAAACAAGCAAACAAAGAGCTTGCTCTTCACTTTCTCCTCTCTGAAGTTCTATAGTCCTATTTAGGAAGTCAATGTCTTTGGGTCCCTATAAACTGGGTAATGATGATTTCAGGGCTGATAGAGAGGTTGGAGATTTTAAAATCTTTTTGTGGCATCCTATAAGATATTCATTTGTGTACGCCTTTATACTACAATAGAAAAAAATATGGGTCTAGAAATACAGCTTAGTGGTAGAACACTTGCCTGGCCATGTCCGACACCCTGGGTTTGATCTCCAGTACAAAAAAGAAAAAAAAAACCTGTAGAGTTTTTGTTGTTGTTTGCAGTGGTGAGGATGGAACCCGGGTCTTGTACATGTTAGGCAGTGCTCTACCACTGAGCTATATCCCCAGCCCTTTTTATTATTTTTTAAATGTTTGATACAGGGTCTCACTAAGTTGCCCAGGTGGGACTCAAACTTGTGACCTTCCTACCTCTGCTGTCCTCAGTGCTGGAATTACAGGTGTGTACCACTGCGCCCAACAGGAGAGACATTTTAGAGCAGATTATATCTGTCCCATCATACTTGCTCTCTGAGTACATAAAAACATTCCTGACTACAAAGTAAAGTCTGATTACTTCCTACTATGACAGTAGTATAGGTTCCTTACCACCATGGTATCTCCTGTGAATTTCCATTACTACTTTCTTAATTTTTTCGCTTCCCTTTTTTTTATTGTTACTTTTCAAAATAGATGTAATTAACTGTCTAGCATTTACATTTACTCAGTGTTAGCAACACATTGCTGTTTCAAAGTACCTGAGAATAGCAATTTTGGTTCATGGCTTCAGAGGTTTTGGTTCACGATTGGTCAGCTCGATTGCTTTTAGGCCCATGGCAAGTCACAAACATCATGGCAGAAGGGTGTGGTGGAAGAAAGCTGCTCACCTCATAACAGCCAGGAAGCAGAGAAAGAACAAGGGGCTGGGGACAAGATATAGTCTCCAAGGGCCTGCCTCCAGCACCTTACTTCCTCCAAGTGGGCCCCACCTCCTAAGGGCCCACTCAGCTATGAATTCATCAAATTTATTCACGGGGTTGTTACCCTCATGATCTAGTCACTTCTCTGGACCCCTCCTCTGAGCATCGCTGCATTGTGGATCAAGCCTTTGATACATGAGTCTTTGGGGACACTTTGTACTTAAACCATGACACTCAGAGATGAAACCACTGCTCTGTACTTATGTGAAATGGAAATAATATGTAGTAGTGGTGGCACATGCCTGTAACCCCAGCTCTCTGGGAGGCTGGGGAAGGAGGATCACAAATTTGAGCCCAGCCTGAGCAACTTAGCAAGACTCTGTCCTAACATTTAAAAAATCAAAACTAAGGCCGGGGATATAGCTCAGTGTGAAGGCCCTGGAATCCATCCGCTGTTCAAAAGGAAGAGAAAGGAATAGAGAAAGAGAGAAGGAGAGAAGGAAAAAAGGGAAGGAAGGAAGAAAGAGAGAAAGGAAGGAAGGAGAGAGGGAAGGAAGGAAAGGAGAGGAAGAAAGAAAAAAAGGAAAGAAAGAACATTTAGTAAAGTCATCTAAATAAATGAATTATTGTAATTTCGTAGTCTTTTTTGGGGGGGTGTTGTTTATGGCTTTTTTGGCAGATGAAGTTACCACAAATCTGTTTGAAGGAATTTTTCTTTATTGAGGAAACTAACCCAAATGCCTCTGTATTATTTGATATTTGTTATGGTTTTCCAAGTCCGTTATTATTGTAGTATTATCATGTTTTCAGAGCTATTGAATTTTTAAATGCTCTGAAACATCATAAGGTAAAATGTTTTCTCAACATTGTTGTTATTTGGCTTTTCTCATTTTCTTCACTTTTTCTATTTTCTTCTAATACAGATGACATTATACTCCTTAAAAACATAGGAGACAGCAGCACTGAAGAAGAAAAGGACAAGATTGAGGATGATATAAAAAGTAAGACAGATTCAGAAGAGCAGTCAGATGCTCACGAGTATTACTGGAAGAGAGGTAAAGTATACTAAAAATCATACAATATCTGTGAGTACCAAAAGTAAGTAAAATTAAGAACTGGCAGTGCTGTTCTAAAGTTGAATTATATTACTTGTTATTTTTCCTGGACATGAACTCATAAAGGGTTGGTAAGAATTTATAATAAGTCAAATGAAAAAAAATTTTAATTTATATGTGTAGCTTCCCTAAGGGACGGCAGGATGAGAAAACTAGTCATATAGGCTAAGAAATGTGTACCTGCTAGTTAGTGAAATTCCAGCATCAGGAGGCAATATGGGAGGGTTAAGAGCATAGTCTATAATCTGGGAACCATGGTATCCGCATTTTATAACAGGAAAGTTGTTGGGAAACGAGAATGGGGTAAAATTTGAAAAATGTCCTCTGGCCTGACATGGTGGCTCATGCCTATAATCCCTGTAACTCGGGAGGCTGATGCAGGAGGATCATGAGGTTGGACTACATAGCAAGTCCAAGGTCAGCCTGAGTTACATAGAAAGACCCATTCTCAAACAAAACAAAACAAACAAAGCAAAGCAAAAGTCCCCTGTTAAAAAAAAAAGTCCCCTGTAGCCCTAACCACATTGGTCAGTACAATGAACATATTTTAATATAAATGTAGTGCAGATTGCCATAGTAAAAATCATTTCTTAAATTTTATACCCAAAATAAAACAGATAATTGGGGCAAATATCAGTATGATTAATACAAGGCAGACAGTTGCTTGCCATCTCTCTTTTTTCTACTGCAGTATTCGTTTAATTTCAGATAACATGTCCCAACTTTGGTGACATATGAAATCAAATTTGAGGTATATAAGTTATCTAAAAAACTTACCTACAGCTTAGTTACTATTCTCGTCACTAAGGCAAAACACTCAACACCAAAAGTTAAAGGAGGAAAGGGTTATTTCAGCTCACGGTTTGTAGAGGTTTCAGTCCATAGGGAGCAGGCTCCGAGACAGGGTAGCATGGCAGAGGGGCGTGGCAGAGGAGAAAGTCTATGGCAGGGTGGGTAAGAAGCAGAAAGCCTGCCTTTTTTTTTTTTTTTTTGCCTTCTTTCTGTCCTTTTATATTCCATCCAGGCTACAAGCCTATTCATTGGTGCCACTCAAACACAGGGTGGGACTCCAGTAAATCCATTCAACCCTAACCCGAACTAAATTAATCCAGTCAGTGGGCTAATCCAGATATCACACACCCTTAATCCATATTCATGCACCCTAGATCCAGCCAACTCCAAAAAGCCCCACCTATGAGAGCATGAGGCTTTGGGGGGGGTGGAGCATCTAGATACAAGCCATAACACTCTGTTAAGGTAAGCAAATAGAATAGTATGGCAAAGACTGTTCTAGAATTCAGTGAGAGTCCCAGATATCAGAGTAATTAAATATCAGATGTCTTGCAAAACCTAAATGTGGAGTTTTAAAAAATGAACTCATGGGTAGTATTTTGGAAAGATATGTTGAATTTACTGATTGAAAGTAAAAAAAATAATTTTTCAAAGCACCTGCAAGAAACATTGAGGAAAGAAATGATGATAAAAAACCAAGTCAAGAACATTCCGTATCCAAGTCTGGACAAAGCCCTTCAAACCAGCAGGCTTTACAAAAGCAGGTAAATAAATACCAAGCATTAACTAACACAAAAGGTCTCAAATGTAATATACTGTATTTCTTAATATTAAGAATTATTTCAAGCAGGATGTGGTGGTGCATTCCTGGATCCCAGCTTTCAGAGGGCCGAGACAGGATGATTGTTGCTAGTTCAGCATTAGCCTGGGGTACATAGTGCGCTCTAGGCCAGCCTGAACTATGTCGCAAGACCCTGTCTCAAAAAACAAACAAACAAAAAGAATTATTTGAAATTATTTTGAGAACAGGGATTTTTTTCTTGTTAGTATTCTTCCATGGTGCCTTGAACATAATTTAAATTCAATATTTGTTAGTTGAATTTTTGCCCCTCTGTTTTAATAAGCACTTGAATGTTTGCTATTTTCAGTCATCACTGTAAAGTTTGAATTTATAAAATGCTAAAATAGATTATTGGTTGTTGTCATTTATTCTAATAATCATTCTCATTTTTGTCCTCATACAGAGTCTTTAGTTTTGTTATAGTATAAAAATAGCTTTAGTAGCCTTATTTATTAATTGTAAAAACCAGAAGTCAGATGAAGTAGGATATGAAATATACTCTGGAATCAACAGGTGGGACAGACTGTAGTTGTACGATGAATTACCTCTAAACTTGCATAGCTGAGTTTGTCATTGGATAAAAAGGTGTTAATGTTTCAGCTTGGCATGTAAATGGATTCTTATGATGTTACGTGATCGTAGTAAAAAAATGGTGATTTTTGAAGCTTAAATTATTTTTATCAAATTCTTTAAATGCAATATATCCATTTGTTTATTTATTTATTTTAGGAAAGGACATGTTGCATTTTCAAATATTTGAAGTAGTAATTTAAATTGATTGAGCAAGTACTAACCCAGCGCCTACTCTATGCAGATACTGTGATACCAGAGTAGCTGGCTTCAAATATTGTATATGGTGGTGAAAGAGATGTAATGTTAGAAAATAAGTGTTCTAATAGGGTTTATGGTCTATATTGCAGAGATGTATTCATTCATTCTGGTTGAGGGGACTTTAGAAAGTTCGCTGGAAGAGATGGCATTTGATCCATGCCTTATAGGATGCCTTATAGGGTTTTTATTTTTTAAAACAAGTTTCTAAAGAAAAACATGAACTTCCTTTTGCTACAGTTCAAAATGCATAAACAGAATAATGTGAAAGAGTATTTTCAAATTGAAAGCATCTTTATATAACTCATACTTTTGAAACTTAAGACTGTAAGTATAGCACAACTCACCAGAAAAAATACAGTAAAAAAAATTTAAGCATAATTATCTTATCGGTAAATGGAATAATTACAGTTTTCAATGATGCTTTGCAATTCTTATAAGCTGGTTTTGTACTTTGCAAGATTTAATTGTCATGAATGTAGGACACAGTTGTATTTATTCAACAGTTCTTTTTCATAGAAGGTTTTCTGCTTGTTTATACAGAAAGAAAACTAATGTGCATTTTGTTTTTTAAAGGTAGGAAATCTGTAGCACTCAACTTGATGAAAATATTTCTTTTCTGGGGGGTGCTGGGGATTGAACCTAGCTAGGGCTTTGCACATACTTAGCATGCACTCTACAACTGAGCTGTACCCTCAGCCCTGAAGAGATTTTTATGTAAGTATTTATGAAAAGACTGCAATCTCCTCTGGAAAAGGCTCACAGGAGTTGAGCCTCGATTCTGTCTTTCTTGATGACGCTCTGTACTCCCAACACTAGTCACTTGCAAAGAAGAGGTACATGTGCAGGCCACCCAATCTACTTATTTAGGTTTTTCAGTAGAAATGCTGGGGAGTGGCTGTGGCTTTATTCTTTAGCAGAGCAACTAATTTTTCTTGTTTTATTAAGGTTTTCTGTGCATTTTTTTTTTTTTTTTGGTACTGGGGCTTGAACTCAGGGCCTTGTGCTTGCTAGGCAAGCACTGCATAATAGTCTTTATGCTGGTCCCTTCCTTACTACTAGCAGTTGCTTTCAGTTTCTGACAGTGTTACACTAGAAAGTCGTAATTCCAAATCTAGAGTATGTTTTGTTTGTCACATAACATTTACTAGTAGAAAGCTCAATTCCTCATCACCTGCCACATGACTTTATCTGCTTAAACTTTTATGCAACATCATAGAGGTTTGTCAAGTTTTCATTATTTACATTTGACTGATTTGCTCTACAGCCTTTTTGTTTTAAAAACTGAAAAGATAGAAAGGCTGAGTTGTCAGGTCAAATTTCTCCAACAATATTATGACAACTTCTAATCCTTTATAGATTTCTTTCTCCTTGCTTTGTTTTTCTGTTTAGCATTATTTATTTACATTGATGAGATGGTTTTTTAAATGATCATCGGGCAGGCAAAGAGTAACCAATATAGTTTTGAACTTTCCTTTGCTCCTAAGAATTTGTACTCTAAAACATTATTAAATATTCTGTCTCTGCTCAACTAAAATCGCGCAATTTGTCTGTTCCTTTAGTATAAAGTATAGATCTATAAAATGGTAGATAGAATTGACTTTTGAATATATTCAAATTCGCAAAGCTACCAATATGCCATATTTTTATTAGAGTTTTATATGTATGATATTCTTTGTGTCAATGACATGAAACATGAGAGCTCTTCTATAAGTCAGTTTTGAGAACTGGTATATAAAGAGTAGGGACAGTGGAATTCTAGAAGAAACTGTTGCCCATAAAAATGGTCTTGAAAAATGTCATTATGACTTAATCAAATCACAAAGTATATTTCATACGTTTTGTGTGATCGGGGTCCTTTGCAGGAGAAATATGACGACAATTGTAAGGCCCAATCAGAGAGAGATCGAGGCCAATCGGTGGAAAAAGAGCATCAGTTGGAAGGAAATCGAGACACCTTAGAGAGAGCTCATGGCCAGTCCAGGAGATTTCATGGTCAGTCACATAGATCTCATGGCCACATAGAAAGAGCTGATGGCCGCTCTGAGAGATATCACGGTCATTTCGAGAGATCTCGTGGCTACTCAGCGAGATTTTATGGCCACTCAGAGAGATCTCATGGTCACTCTGAGAGATCTCGTGGCTACTCAGAGAGATTTCATGGCTACTCAGAGAGATTTTATGGTCAATCGGGGAGATTTTATGACCAGTGGGAGAGAGATCGAAGATCCTTACCAGGAGGAAGATTCACAATGCCATTTGGAAGTGACTGTCGACTTGAGAGGTAAAAATGCAATGAATACTTAACCATTATTACAGTGTGCTGAGTAATGTGGAAATGTAAAGGCATGCTTTAAATTTCTGTATTTTAATGGCTCAATGTCTATCTGTTGCAACAGACATGTATTGGGACAAAAGTCTTAATAGAACGGAAGTACTAAGTACATGCTTATCAGTATTCTTTTAACTTGTTCTTTTTTTAAATTTTATTTTAATGGTGCATTTTAGATGTACATAGTGATAACATTCATCATAGGGGATTTGTACCTGTACATGATATATCTTGTCGCTTCTTTTTTTTCCCGTTCCCCTCCCCTCCCTTCACCCTCTCCTCCCTCCTTATTTACAAAGCTTTGTTTCCATTTTTTCCTTCCATTTCTTATTTCTCTTGTCCCTCTGTTCCTTTCCCCCTCTCCCTCTCTTGTTCCCTTTCCCATTTGGACACTTTCTTCCTTTTCCCAATATAATACATTTTAGTCTTTATTTACATTTTCAGTTTCTCACACCAGAGAAACAATGTGGTATTTAAATATGTACCCTCAGCCCTGAAGAGATTTTTATGTAAGTATTTATGAAAAGACTGCAATCTCCTCTGGAAAGGGTTCACAGGAGCTGAGCCTCGATTCTGTCTTTCTTGATGACACTCTGTGCATCATTTATTTCACTTAAGAGTATGGTCTCAAGATGCATCCATTTACCTAAAAATATCTCAAGCTTATAATTCTTTATGGCAGAGTAGTACTCCATTGTATTAAAAAAAACCCCACATTTTCTTTATCCATTCCGCTGTTAATGGGCATTTGGGTTGTTTCCAAGATTTAGCTATTGCAAACTGTGCTGCTTATATATACACGGATGTGCATATATCACTGCAGTATGATGCTTTTAATTCTTTTAGGAAGATACCAAGAAGGGGAATAGCTGGGTCAAATGGAACCTCTAGTCCTAGTTCCCTGAGGAATCTCCACACTGATTTCTACAGCTGTTGCACCAGTCTACACTCCCACCAACAGTGGAGAAGGGTTCCTTTTTCTCCACAGCCCCTCCAGCATTTGTTATTGGCTGATTTGTTGATAATAGCCATTCTTCGTGGAGTGAGGTGGAATCTCAGGGTTGTTTGAATTTGCATCTCTCGAATGACCAGTGATGTTGAACATTTTTTCATATGTCTATCTGCTGTTTCTACTTCTTCATCTGAGAAGTTCTATTCATTTAAATTGCTCACTTTTGGATTGGGTCTTCAAATTTGGGGGCTCTGATTTTTTTGAGTTCTTTATATATTTGAGATGTTAGTCCTTTTCAGAGGAATAGCTGTTAAAAAATTTTTTTCCCACTCTGTGGGTTGTCTCTTCGCTCTTTTGGTGGTTTCCTTTGCTGTGCAAAACCTCTTTAATAAGATTAGATCCCATTTGTTGATTCTTTGTGATATTTCCTGGGCAACTGGGGATTTGTTCATAAAATCCTTGCCTACACCTATGTCTTCAAGAGTTCTACCTATTCTGTTTTCCAATAGATTTAGTGTTTCTGTTTTAATATTTAGATCTTTGATCCACTTTGATTTTAGCTTAGTGCATGGGGAAAGATATGGGTCTAGTTTTAACCCTTGGCATGTGGAGATCCAGTTTTTCCAGCACCATTTATTAAAGAGGCTGTCTTTCTTCCAGTGAGGTTGTTTGGCCCCTTTGTCAAAGATAAGGTGACTGAGAGTGTTTGGACCTGTTTCTTCATCGTCTAATCTGTTCCATTGGTCCTGGAGTCTGGTTCTTTTTTTTTTTTTGCCAGTACCATGCGTTTTTATTATAGTAGCTCTGTAATATAGTTATTATAGTAGCTCTGTAATATAGGTAAGGGATTGTGATGGCCCCTGCTTTGCTTTTGTTGTCCAGAATTGCTTTTGCTATTCTAGGTTTCTTTTGGTTTTAACTTGTTCTTGTCTTCTAGCTGTCATCCAGTTCCCTAAGGTGTCCCATTAGATTGTCTAAATCTGCTTCCCATGGGTAGAGTCCTAAGTACTTGTTAGCCTTTCCTACTAGGTCTACTCCATAATCAGAATAGATTGACGCAGTATCCTATTCCCTTTGGACCTTCCAACCTGGTAGGAAACTAATATTACCACAAATTATGCTAAATTGACAGTGTACTATTTATGGTAATGAATTTCTGTGTTTCCCTTCTCTATCTTCTTCCTAAGGAGTCCTCAGAGAGTCTTTAGCAGATAAATGATAGATATGTCTTAGGGCAGCTGAACTTTTCTGCTTTCCTCAAATCAGACCATAGGACAGGATGCAATTCTAGCCTCCTCAATATGTTTTGAATACGTTATATATATTCACTGTTGCCTTCTGAAACTAGTAAGATAGGTCTGTCTATCCTAGCAAAAGAACCAGAGAAATTTTAATAGAAATGTGGATCTTTTTAAAAACATAATGCATTTTTATTTCCATTTGTTAAGTTGTGAATAAAAATTTAATTTTAGTTTGAATTTCTCAGTGATTGCCTTCAGTTTGCATCATAATTATTGGGTCAGATATTTGATTTTATATTATTAACCACTACACATAATTGCCAATTTTAGTTAAAAATATTTCTAAAATGTGTGTTTTGGTTATTTTATATACATCCAATGTTTGATACAGACATCACTTCTATATAAAGGCTCCACCCCACTTTATTAGCAGTATACACATAATTTGTTATGAAAAATTAAAACATGTCCAACAATGGTAGCTAGCAATTTGTGTGTCCACGTTTATTAGGGAGTCTCATATTGTACTTCATTTTGCATATTAATTTTTATTTGTCAAGTGGTACAATATTTTCATTAAGGCACTGAAAATTTCATTTGAATTATATGAATTATATGAATTCAAATGAATTATTATTATTGTCTGTGATATAGTGCCATAACTTTGCAAATACATTTTATGAGCAAAGCCCTAGGTTTGATCCCTAGCACTGAAAAAAAAATTAAAATGTAATGAACAAGTCTCTTAAATTTTTCTTTTATCTTTTTTCTCTTTTTACTATTATACTTTATATCCTCAGCACAAATAAATAATACTTGAATGAATCATCAAATGTAGATCAGGGAGAAGGCCCTGAATTCATCTCCTAGTACTGGGGAAAAAAAAGAGACTTGATAATAATTTTAGCTCTACTCCCCTTTCTTGATATTACATTGACAGATGTCTTCTTTGGCTAGATTGATAAACAGAGAGGGATAGCAGGACAAAACCCATTTTTTGTACCCCCATTAAGTAACTTACACAAAATGCGTGACAAAATCTGTAGACTTTAAATTAACTAGGCTGTTCCCTTTTCTAAGTATACACAAGAGCTTCAGAGGAAGTAGGGTATTTAGTTTGGGAGTGCTTACTATTGCAACTCCAGCTACAGGGACTAGGGCTCTAGCTCAGTGGGTTGAGTGAGTGCTTAGCATGTGTGAGGCCCTAGGTTCAATTCCCAACACCAAACCAAATCAATCAAAAACAAAAACAAAACACAATAAAAAACCAAAGCTCCAATTACAGAGTCATAACTAATGTCTCATTACCACTCAGCATCTCTTCGGATATTACCATTAGACAACATTCTAAGTAATTCCTGAAATTGTTTCAGGCCGGATTATAACTGATAAATCAGAACTTTGAGTTTCAGATCCCTAATATATTTCACTTTAAAGACAGAAAATTTTTAAATTTGATTTCCTTCCTTTTCTTCTCACATCCTTCACTTCTTCCTAGCCCCATTATTGCCCTAGTGTTGGGTTTTTTTTTGGGGGGGTTGAGTTTTTTTGCTTGTTTTTGTTTTTTGAAGATGCCAGTAAAAATTTGTTCTGTGCTTTTCAAGGATTGACCTCTAAGGGGGTATGAGTAACTTGAGAGAGTGGGAGCAACATAAGAATAAGAAGACATGGCTCCATGTCCCACATCTGTCACGAAATATGACAGTGAACAAAGTAGCTAATATCACTGGATCTCAGTTTCCTAATACAGGAAAGAAGAAATTTCAACTACGTGACTTTGAAGAAGTATATTAACTAAAAATCTTTTAGTTCATGAAACATGAAGTTTTTGGGTTTTTTTTTAAACTGTGATTTAATACATATAACATGTTGACCATCTTAACCATCTTTTTGGTACTGGGATTTGAACCCAGGCGTGCATACTAAGCACACATTCAGCCACTAAACTATGCCCCCCACCAAGCCCCATCTCAACCGTTTTTAAGGTACAGTTCAGTGGTCTTAATTATGTTCATATCATTGTACCATAGATCTTTAGAACTTTTTCATCTTGTAGATCTAGAACTCTAAACCGATAAAACTCTTCCTTTTCACTCTTCCCCCGGTCCCTGGTAACCACCATTCTACTTTTTTCTCCCCTATGAATTAGACCACTTTAGATATCTCATATAAGTGGATTCATATAGTTTTTGCCTCTTGTGAGTACTTTATTTTACTTAGCGTAATATCCTCGAGGTTCGTCCATGTTGTAGCACATGTCTGCATGCTGAATGGTATTATATTTTATGTATGCACCACATTTTGTTTACTCATTCATCCAGCAGTATGTATTTGGGTTGCTTCCACCATTTGACCATTATGAATAGTGCTTCTGAGAACACAGGTGTGCGAATCTCTTTGAGACCCTGCATTCAGTTCTTTTTGAAATACACCCAAAGTGAGAATCCTGGTTCCTATGGTACTTCTATTTTGAATTTTTTTGACAAACTTCCATATTGTTGTACAGCAGTTGTACCATTTACAGTCTTGACAGTGAACAGTGTTTGTAGTTTCTCCACATCCTTATCGACCCTTGTTATTTTCTATTTCTCTAAGATAAGCCAACGTCATGTGTATAAAATGGTAGCTCATTGTGGTTTTGATCTACATTTCTCTGATTACAAATGATGCTGATTATCTTTTCTTATGCTTATTGGCCATTTATATATTGTCTTTGAAGAAATAGCTATTTAAGTCCTTTACCCATTTTAATTGGGTTGAGTGTTTGCTGTTGGAGGAGTTCTTATATATTCTAGATCCCTTTTCAGATATATGATTTGCAAATATTTCACTTATTATGCAGGTTGTCATTTCACTCTGCTGGCTGTGTCCTTTGGTGCACGAAAGTTTTAAATTGTGATGTAGGGCTGGGCATGCAGCTCAGTGTTAAAACATTTGCTTAGTGCACAAGTTCTTGGATTCAACCCCCCAGTACCACAAATAATTAATTAGTTAAATTGTGATGTACTCATATTTGTATAATTTTGGTTTTGTTGTTTCTGCTTTTGGGGTGTCCTAAGAAATCACTGCCAATTCTAACTTCATGAAGCTTTTCCCTTATGTTTTCTTCTAGGAGGGCTGTTGTCTTTTGTTTAGGTGATACTGAGGTTCAAACCCAGGGCCTCATGCATGTTAGGCAAACACTCTATCACTGAGCTGCATCCCTATCCCTCATCTAGGAATTTTATAGTTCTTGGTCATATACATAAGTTTTTAATTCATTTTGAGTTAACTGTTGTACATGATGTAAGACCAAAAGACATTCCTTTGCTTGTGATCCAGCTTTTCTGACACTATTTGCTGAAGAGACAGTCGTTTCTCAGTTGTATGGTCTTCGTATACTTGTTGAAGATCACTTGACCATATACATCAGGGTTTATTTCTGAGCTCTCTATTCGAATCCAGTGGTCTATTTGTCTGTCTTTATGCCAGTATGATGCTATTTTGATCACTGTAGCTTTGTAATACTTTTTGATGTCAGAATACATGAGCCCTCTAAGTCAGTTTTTCTTTTTGAGATTTGTTTTGGTTATCTGGGGTCTTTTGAAAGTCCATATGGATTTTTTTTTTTTTTTTTGGTACCAAGGATCGAACTCAGGGCCTTGTACTTGCTAGGCAAGCACTCTAACCACTGAGCTAAATCCCCAGCCCACCCATATAGATTTTAAGATTTTTTTTTATTTCTGCAAAAAAATGCCATTAGGATTTCAGTAGGGATTACATTGAATTTGTAGATCACTTAGGGTAACATGGACATCTTCACAGCATTAAGTCTTGCAATCTAAGAACACTGGGTCCCTGTCCATTTATTTGTGTCTTAAAATTTCTTTGAGTAATATTTTCATGTGCAAGTCCTTTACCTCGTTAGTTAGGTGTATTCGTAAGTATTTTGTTCTTTTTGATGCTATTATAAATGGAATTCTCTTCTTAATTTCTTCTTTGAATTGCTCATTGGTAGTATACAGAGCTGCAACTGGTTTTTGTGTTTTTGTCCTGAAACTCGGCTAATTTTATTTATTAGTTCAAATAGCTTTTGGGGGTTAGGAATGTAGCTTAGTGGTAAGGATGCACACTTTGCATGCATGAGGCCCCTGGGTCCAATCTCTAGCACTGCAAAAAGTATATATAACAGGGGTATGTGTGTGTGTTTATGTGCATGTGTAACCTTTAAGGTTTTCTACATGTAAGATCATGCCATCTGCAAGCAAATAATTTTACTTTTTTCCAATTTGGATGCTTTCTTTTAAGACAAGTTTTCACTATGTTGTTCAGGCTGGCCTTGAACTCACTGTATAGGCCAGACTGTCCTCAAACTTGTGGCAATTCTCCTGCCTCAGCCTCTCCCAAGTGCTGGGATTGCAGGCATGTGCTATCACACCTGGCTAATTTGGATGCTTTTTACTTCTTTTTCTTGCCTAATCAATCTGTCTAGGACTTCTAATACCACGTTGAATAGAAGTGGTAAAAGCAAGCATCCTTGCCCTTTTTCTGGTCTTAGAAGTAAACGTTTTAGTCTTTCATAATTAAATGTGATGTTAGCTATCACATCACATTGATAGAATAGATTTCATAAATGGCCTTTTTTATATTGAGATAGTTTCCTTCTATTCCTAGTTTGCTGATAATTTTTCTCATGAAAGGACGATAACTCTTCTCAAATACTTTTTCTGCATTAATGCAAAATGATCATGTTCTTTTCTACTTTATTTTGTTAATTTGGCATATTATATTTTTTGTTTATTGAAACATCCCTGCACCCCATGAGTAAATCCTACTTGGTCATGTTGTATAACCTGTTCAATGTGTTACTTAATTTGGTTCACTAGCATTTAGTTGAGGATTTTTTGTGTCACACTCATTCAGGATCGTGCTGTATAGTTTTCTTGTAGTACCTTCTTTAACTTTAATATCAGGGTCATATTGGACTCGTGCAATGAGCCTGGAAGTGTTCCTTCCTCTTCCATTTTGTGTAAGAGTTTCAAGAGGATTAGCGTTATTTCTTTAAATGTTTAGTAAAGGGGCGAGAGTTGTAGCTCAGTGGTAGAATGCTTGCCTAGCATTCATGAGGCCCTGGAGTTAACCCCCATTACTGCAAAGAAAAGTTGAAGAGAATTGTTCAGTGACATCATCTTCTTCTGGGCATTTCTTTGGGGAGGGTTTTGATTACTGACTCATTCTCCTTACTCATTATCGTTCTTTTTAGAATTTCTATTTCTTCATGAATAGAAATCTTCTCGGTAGGTTGTGTGATTCTAGGAACTTACCCATATCTTCTAAGCTGTACAATTTTTTAACATAAAATTATCTATAATATTATTTTATAGTCTTTTTTCTTGTGACATCAGTTATAATGTATCCTCTTTCATTTCTACTATTAGTTATTGAGCCTTCTCTCTTATTTTAATCTAGTTAATGATTGTCAATTTTGTTGAACTTTTCAAAAACTAAGCTTATTTTCATTGTTATTCTGTTTTCTACTTAATTTATCTCCACTGTGATCTTTACTGTTTCCTTCCTTCTGCCAGCTTTGAGTTTAGTTTGTCTTTTTTCTATTCTCTTGAGGTGTACATATTAAATTGTTCATTAAGATCTTTCTTTTTTAATACAATATATGCATCACAGCTATAAACTTCCTTATTAGCACTGATTTTGCTGCATTCCATAAATTTTGATATGTTGTATTCTCATTTCCATTTATCTCAAGGTCTTTTCTAATTTCTCTCGTGACTTCTTTGACCTATTGGTTATTTCAGCATGGGCGGACTAGTTTTTACATATTTTTGTGTGTATTACAGTCTTCCTTATGCCGTTGAGATCAGAAAAGTTACTTTGCAGCAGAGGATGTAGTTTAGTAGTAGAGCAATTGCCTAGCATGTGTGAGGCCTTGGGTTTACTCCTCATTGATGATTTTTAAAAAGGGAGGGGGAGAAATAGGGCGAAGGAGAAGGACAGAGGGAGGGAAAGGGGAAAAGAAGAGAGCTGGGCACGGAGGCACACACCTGTAATCCTCTCACTCTGGGAGGCTGTCTTAGTTACTTTTCTCTTGTTGTTGGGACAAACTACCCGACACCCAAAGTTAAGGGAAGAGAGGTTTATTTGGCTTACATTCGTAGAGGTTTCAGTGCACAGTCAGCTGGATCCAAGGCAAGGTGGCATGGCAGACAGGCAGAAGGCAGCAAGGCAAGCAAGGGATCTAAACAACTTCTTTCTGCATCTTATATCTTGTCCAGGCTGCCAGGATTAGGGCAGTGCCAAACCAATCCAGGGATTGATTTAGTAATCATACGCCCTTTATCCCAGCATCACACACTCTAGATTCAGCCACCTCTGAAAAAGCCCCACCTATGACTGCGCGAGGCTTTGGGGAGATATTTAGGCACAAACTATAACAGGTTTCTTCACAGTTACTCTGAGCGATGCTGCGTATGGGAAGGAGCACAAGTGATACACCAAATGCCACATATTTTTCCTACCACTTTCCCTGGAATCTCTTCTTACTTTTATAATGGCCCAGGTGCCATAGACTCTCAACTGGATTAGAGTTCTCACAGAGGTACTTTTGTCTATACATTGTTAACTTGGTGTTTCTGTGGGAGAAAGTGGGCTGGTTTCCTAGTCCACTATTGTCTTAGTCTGCTTGGGCCCCAATAACAAAATACCGTAGATTGGGTTGTTTAAACAGGAATTTCTCACATTTCTGGATGCTGGGCGTCTGAGATCAGGTTATAAGCATGGTTTGTTCTGGTGAAGGCCCTTCCTGGCTGGAAAATGGCCACCTTATTACTATACATCCACACATGGCAGAGGAAGAGTGGATCCTAACCTCATACTGATCTTTTTCTTGCCTTTTTGAATTACATATTTTATTAGTGTATATTTGTGGTACATAATAAGTACATTCATTGTGGGGAATTAGTACATATACATACGGCATATCGAATCTTTCTACTTCCACTTTTAATGCTCTCTCTTCTGTCTCTCCCCTTCCCCAGATCTTTTTCCCAACTCCACAAAGTCTATCCCTGTTTCCTATCATCTATTTTTATTTTGCTCTTTATTTATACTTTGGATTTCCTGTATAGGAGAAACCAGCTGATTTAATTTCTGTGTTAGATATATTTCACTTAGAATTATGTCCTCAAAAGGCACCTATTTTCCTTAAAATCACTCAAATTCATCTTTATGGTTGAATAGTACTCCGTTGTGTCTAGATATCACATTTTATCTGTTCATATGTTGATGGACACATAGGTGGCTTCCAAAATTTAGCTATTGTGAGTTGCACTGCCATAAGCATAAGTCTGCATGTATCAACGTAATTTGATTTTTTTTAACACTTTTGGGAAGACAGCTAGAAGAGGTATAACTGGGTCAAGTGAAATTTCTGTTTTTTAGTTTTTTGAGGAATCTCCATACTGTTTTCTATAGTGGATGTACTAGTTTACATTCTCACCAACAATATAGAAGAGCTCCTTTTTCCACACAGGCTCACCCAGGATTTGTTGTTTTTTGAGTTCTTGTTGATGGTTATTCTTTCTGGAGTAAGATGGAATCTGAGTGTTGTTTTGATTTGTATTTCTCTAATGGCCAAAGATGCTGAATATTTTTTCACATATTTATTGGCCATTAGTACTTCTTATTTTGAGAAGTGTCCGTTCATTTCAATTGCCCATTTTTTGGAGTACTCTATATATTCTAGATGTTAGTGCTCTGTCTGAGGAGTAATTGGCAACAATTTTTTCCCATTCTGTAGGTTGTCTTTTCACTCTGTTGATTGCTTCATTTGCCGTGCAGAAGCTTTTTAATTGGATACTATCGCATTCGTTGATGATTGGTGCTATTTTTGTGCAATTGGGGTTCTATTCAGGCAGTCCTTGCCTATGACTATGTCTTCAAGGGTTTTACCTATTTTATCTTTCAGCAGATTCAGTACTTCTATTTTATATCTTTGATTCGTTTTGATTTGATTTTAGTACAGAGCAAGAGATATGGGTCTAGATTCATTCTTCTGCATGTGGATGACCAGTTTTCCCAGCACCATTTGTTAAAGAGGATGCCTTCTTTCCAATGTATGTTTTTGGCCCCTTTGTTGAACATCAGATGCTGATGGTGCCTAGGGTTACTTCTGCATTTTCAGTTCTGTTCCATTGATCAACATGCCTGTTTTCATGCCAGAGCCATGCTATTTTTAATCACTATAGATTTGTAATGTGAACTGAAATCCAGAATTGTGATGCCTCCTGCTTTACTCTTGTTGCTCAGGATTGCTTTTGTTATTCTGGGTTCTCTTCTGGTTCCATATAAATTTTAGGATTGTTTCTTCTAGTCTGTAAAGAATGCTGTTGGTATTTTAACCTAAAGTTAAAGGAGGAAAGGTTTATTTATTTTAAAGTTTGTAGAGATTTCAGTCCATAGTCAGCTGGCTCCAAGGCAGGGTGGTATGGCAGAGGGGCATCACAGAAAAGAAGCAGTTCATAGTGAGCAGAAGGCAGGAAGGCAGCAAAGCAGAGAAGTAGCAAGTGGCAAGTGAAAATTGATCGATCCCAGCAGCCCCTCTTTCTCCCTCTTATATTCTGTCCAGGCTACCTGCCCTTAGGGCGGTAGCTCTCACACCCAGGGAAGGTCTACCTACTGTCCACTCCTGGGACTATGCCAAACCAATCAGTGGCCTAATTTAGTAATCACATGCCCTGATCCTAGCATTACACACTTAATCCCAACATCACACACTGTAGATCCAGCCACCTCAAAAAGCCCCACCTGTGAGTGCATGAGGCTTTGGAGGGACATCTAGACACAAGCCATAATGATTGGAATTGCATTAAAACTACATATCGTTTTTGGTAATTTGGCCATTTTGACAATATTGGTTTAATCTATCCCAAAACAGGGAATGTCTTTCCATTTTCTGATGTCCTCTTTAGTCTCTTCTTTAAGAGTACTATAGTTGTAATTATAGAGATCTTTCACTTCTTTGTTTACGTTGATTCTTAGGTGTTTAATTGTTTTTGAAGATACCATAAATGGGATTGTTTTCCTGGTTTTTTTTGTTTTGTTTTGTTTTTTTTAAACAGCATTTCTCTATGATGTTCAGGAGGCTGGCCTACTCGTGGGGATCCACCCATATTAGCCTCACAAGTGCTGAGATTACAGGCATGAGCCACCATGCCCACCCTCTTGTTTTCCTGATTTCTTTCTTGGAAGGTTCATACAGTAGTTGATGTACAGAAACATTATTGATTTTTCTGTGTGTGATTTCATATTCTGCTGCTTTGTCGAATTCATGGTGTCTGCAAGATGGCTGTTATAGTCTGAATGTTTCTGTCCCTCAGAAATTCATATATTGAAGGCTAGTCTCTGATGTGATAGCACACACATGACCTATGCGCATGTGTATTTGTGTGTGTGTGTGTGTGTGTGTGCGCGCGTGTGTGTTACTGGAGATTGAACCCAGGGTATTCATGCTAAGCACATAGTTTACCATTGAATGTACCCGTAATTTGACTTTTTTAAGATCAGTTACAGAGAATGAGGAATATAGCTAATAATTGAATACTATACATTTGAATATCACTAAGTTAACTTCTAGTGTTCTCATCATTAAAACACGTTAAATAATTGGTAAATATAAAATTAAAATATTGCTTAATATGTATTCTAAATAATAATTTCTTTCAAAGTAAAAGACTGCATTTTAAAAAAATGTTTACCCTTTATGATTAATAACAGGAATTGTACAATACAGAGAAGAAATGACTACTTCTATGAAAAGATGTTACGAAGAGATAATCTAATAAATATGCATCGAGAAGTAAGTGTCAGCACTTTCAAATTTATAACTCAGAGTCTGTGTGGTTTTGCATATCATTTTTCACTGGACAAGATTTTCCCTTTACAGATATTAGTTGTTGGGCATTTAGGTTGTTCCCAAGATTTAGCTATTACAAATTGTGCTGCTATGAACATGGTTGTGCATATATCACTGTGGTATGAGATTTTCAATTCTTCTGGGAAGATACCAAGCAGAGGAATAGCTGGGTCAAATGGAACCTCTAGTTGTAGTTTTCTGAGGAATCTCCACACTGATTTCCACAGTGGTTGGACCAGTCTACATTCCCACCAACAGTGGAAGAGGGTTCCTTTTTCCCCACAGCCCCGCCAGCACTTGTTATTGGTTGATTTCTTGATAATAGCTATTCTTTCTGGAGTGAGATGGTATCTTAGTGTTGTTTTGATCTGCATCTCTCGAATGACCAATGATGTTGAACACTTTTTCATATATTTATTTGCTATTTTTCTTTCTTATCTGAGAAATGTTTATTCATTTCTGATGCCCATTTTTGGATTGGGTCTTTAAATTTGGGAGGTTAATTTTTTTGAGTTCTTTGTATATTCTAGATGTTAGACCTTTGTCTAATGGATAGATGGCAAAAATTTTTTTCCCAGTCTGTGAGTTTTCGCCCTGCTCTATTGGTGATTTCTTTTGCTGTGCAAAAGCTTTTTAATAGCATGTGGTCCCAAGCACTGATTCTTTGTATTGTTTCCCGTGCAGTCTGGGTTCTGTTCGTAAATTTTTTCCCTACCCCTATGTTTTCAAGGATTCTTCCTATTCTATTCTCCAGTAAATTTAGTGTTTCTGTTTTAATGTTTAGATCTTTGACCCACTTTGATTTTAGTTTAGTACATGGTGAGAGACATGTATCTAGTTTTAGTTTTTGGCATGTGGCAAGCCAATTTTTCCAGCAGCATTTGTTAAAGAGGCTATCTTTCTTCCAGTGAGGGTGTTTAGCTCTTTTGTCGAAGATGAGGTATTTGAGTGTGTTTGGAGTTGTTGCTGCATCCTCCAATCTATTCCATTGATCCTCAGGTCTGTCTTTTTGCCAACCATGCTGTTTTTTTTTTTATCACTGTAGCTTTATAGTATAGTTTTAGGTCAGGGATTGTGATGCCCCCTGCTTTTCCCCTGTTGCTTAGGATTGTTTTTGCTATTCTTGGTCTCTTCTGGTTCCAGATGAAATTCATGATTGTCTTTTCTAATTCTTTGAAGTATATTAGTGGTATTTTGATTGGAATTGCATTAAATCTGTATAGTAATTTAGGAAGTATAGCCATTTTCACTATGTTGGTTCTTCCTACTCAGGAACATGGGATATCTTTCCATTTTTTAATATCCCTTTCAATTTCCTTTTTTAGAGTGCTGTAGTTTTCGATGTAAAGTTCTTTTACTTGCTTTGTTAGATTCCTAAGTATTTTATTTTTTTGTGTGCAATTGTGAAAGGTATATCCTCCTGTTATTTCTTTTTCGGTGGGTTTATTTGTGTATAGGAATGGTGGAGTTTTTTGGGTCTTCTATGTAGAGTATCATGTCATCCGCAAATAACGATAGATTAACTTCTTCCTTTCCTATCTTTATTCCTTTTATTTCTTTCTCCTGTCTAATTGCTCTGGCTAATGTTTCTAGAACTATGTTGAATAATAGTGGTAGTAGTGGGCAGCCTTGTCTTGTTCTAGATTTTAGTGTGAAAGCTTCCAGTTTCTGACCATTTAGTGTGATGTTGGCCATTGGTTTGTCATACATGGCTTTTATTTATTTATTTACTTATTTTTTTGAGACAGGGTCTGGCTATGCAGAAGGCTGGCCTTGAACTCACTATGTAGCCCAGGCTGGCCTCAAACTTGCAGCTATCCTCCTGCCTCAGCCTCCCGAGTGTTGGGATTACAGGAGTGCACCACCACGTCCGGCTATCATACATGGCTTTTATCAGATTTAGATATACACCATCTATTCCTAATTTCTGTAGAGTTTTTATCATGAATGGGTGTTGGATTTTGTCAAATGCTTTTTCTGCATCTATTGAGATGATCATGTGATTTTTGTCTTTGACTTTGTTGATATGGTGTGTTACATACATTGTTTCCATATGTTGAACCATCCCTGCATCCCTGGGATGAATCCTACTTGGTCGTAGTGTATAATCTTCTTTATAATTTGTTGTATCCTGTGGAGTCTTCCACTTTAAAATGTAATTTGAAAAATCACTGAGCTCACATGTAAAATGTATGGGCAGAACTGGTGAGAGGTAAGTGTGGAGCAGTGGAGAGTTAGGAGCCATATCATGCAGTGCCTGCATGCCACACTGGAATACAAATTCCATATTGAGGGTAGTGCGTAACTATTGAAAGACTTTAAGGGGGGAAATGACATTAACCAATCTATTTTAGAAGCAATCACATTGGCCTGGGGGGGTGTAGCTCAGTGGCAGAGAGCTTGCCTAGCATGCACCAGACCCTGGATTCCATCCCCAGCACTGCAAACAACTAAACAATATCCAAAAAAAGAAATAATATATACAATTAGCCTAAATCCCCTTTCTCCAATTGTTTCCTACTCTAATTTCTATCCTCATTTCTCCATTTCTATGGCTCTTCTTCTCATTTCTCCTACTCTCCTTTCTCTACTCTGTAGTTAAACTCCTTGATAATTTGCCATAATTGCCACTGGTTCCCATATAAATTGTATTTCCATTCTAGTGGCATTCTTCTCTTTAGGTCTTGGCGAGAACTCTTTTAACTTTGTGGCCAGTATGGTATGGGCAGAGCAAGCTCTGTTTAACATATGGAGACATTGCCATTGGACACACATCCACCCTGAATTTAAAGCTGCCTTTGGTAACATGTTTACTTGAAACACTAATACGCATTTCCAACCTAAACACGAACTTTCCAACAAAAGAATATTTGATCTGTAAGCATTACAAAGCTTTTGGTTCTACAGACTTCCTTGTTGCTATTATGTTATTTGTAGGGTGAATCCAGGCACTCAAGCGTGCTAAGCAAACACTCTACCACTGACCTACATCCCCAGATCTTTTTATTTTTTAGGTTGCAACAGGATCTTGCTAAGTTGCCCAGGCTAATCTCAAACTTTTGATCCTCCTGTCTCAGCTACCCGATGCCTGGCATTTGTAGGATCCTTAATACCAAATCCACTTGGATAACTATATAACTAGGGCCAGAACTTTATCTAAAAATAGCCATACTATGCAAAACACCAGCTCCATATAACTGGATGCACTGCAGCCAGTTCAGTTATGAAGTGATCTGGGCAACTAACACTTGAATGAAGTGCTTAAATTATGCTTTGGTCCATTTCATTGGCCACACATAGGTGCAAGCTATGTTGTCACTTACAGAGTAATTACATGAATAAGAGATTTAAGTTAATTTTCAAAAAAAAATCTAACTTTCACTTGAAATGTTTGATGTACAGGTGACATTTTCTAAAATTAAATTTTGGGAATAATACAGTTTTCTACCTCACTTAGCTATCTTGAATACAGTCAAAGTCTCAGCTTTATTATAAATAAAGATTTTGAGGCCAACTTTTGTGGATTTTATCTACAACTATGATCTTTTCCCTAAGTCCATATAATCAGAGTTTGCACCCAGGCCACATCAAGGTTCCACAGACTTTTCTCCTAAGTCACTGCTAGCTATAAGATTTCGGGGAAGTCATTTGACTTGTCTGAATTTTGCAGTTCCCTTATACTCTGTGAAAAGAGGTCGGACTTCTTGATCTCCAAGTGTTTGCCGGCTTTGTGTTCTTGAATCTGTGATTCAGAACAAAAAGATCAGAAATTGAGTTTTAGACTTAGGACCAGGCGAAGAGAATATTGTCACTGAAAATATAGAGTCAATTTTGATTATAGCAAATAAGCACTTTGTGCTGAATAAAGGTGATTTTTGCATGATTTATCTCAACCTTTTTTCATTTAGATAACACCAGAAAATGCGCCCAACTTCTATGAAAGTAAAAGAAGTTACACAAGGTAATTGCGGACAGACATGCGTACAATGAATTTGGTTATACTTAGGAGAAAATACGGGAAAAGGGGAATTAAATATAACCTCCAGCAGGGGATCTTTAGAATCTGACTTTGAACAGTCTTTAACAACTTTTGTAAGCAGTCCTAATGCAGAAACAGAAGATTCTTGATTAAAACTCACTTGGTTTTATTTTTACTTTTGAGAGTTCCATGTGTCACTTCCGTATGGTGAGAATAAATGTCTCGATGTACCCTTGTGGCCTTCCTGCTTAAAGCATGCAGGAATTGTCCCCCGGAAGAATTCAGTGCTGTAAAGATTTTTCCTCATTTTCATTCTTAAGATTAAAAACTCTTCACTCTTTAATAATTGTGTGCACTACTGTTCCAAACGGTTTTTTGCTCCAATAGTAGAGGTCTTTGCCCAGTGATGAAGCTGCGATGGAAAAAATAATTTGTTCTCTACCCATCTTTTAGTTCTTAGCAGGCATAAACCCCTGTAACAGAAGACAGAGAAATACAAACAAGTTTATGAACATGTATACCTGCTACGTATATGAGAGATGCTCAAGGAAATCTCCAAGAGTAGATCTTGAAGAGTTGTGTTCAGATTGTATGTTTAAAAACCATCCTCCCTGACACAAAGAAAGAAGGGTGTGGGGCAAGGCATGTATAGGAGAGGGCTCTGAAGAGCAAGGTAAACAAGAGCAAGATTCACGGCTCAGCCTTCTCTTCCCTCTCTCCCTAGGAGGGGAGACAGTCTTACAAATGGAGATTTCTCTTAAAGATGTAAATTCCTCTTACGAGGGTAACTTCCACTCTGTCTTCAAAGTTTCTCCTGTCTCGCATTTCTCAAAATAATTCACTCAGAATAATCTTTATGAAAAAGAGGCATATTTCCGATGGTATCTCCTGGTATTCTACAGTCATTTGCAAGAGCAGCTGTGCAGCCTGGAAAAGGAAGAATGCTGCTATAATCCCCGTGAAATGGACCTAACTAAAGACACCTGTTAAAGTGTTGAAAGTACCATGGATCTAGAAGCAGATTAATAAAAATAGCTAACAGTTACTGAGTGCTTATTATGTGCTAAGAACTGCACTTTTACATTTGTAATTTAATTTAGCCCCAGCAATCCTGTGCAGTCAGTATAAACATTTCTGTGTTACAGATATACTAAAGCTCAAGAGGATTTGTTTTGTTTTGCCTGCTGCATGGGGGATCAAACCCAGGGCCTCTACCACTGAACCATACCCCTGCCCAATAAAGTGTTTTAACTACTCCCAAACCAAAGTCAGATAACTAAGTGCTAGAAGCAGTATCTGAATTTAGTTTTTGTTTCTACCAAACCTGCATGCTTTTAATACTCTTTCACGTAGTCTCTGCACAATTACCAGAAGAGGTGCGATTCCTGAAAAGCCTAGTGTATTCACTTCCTGCTGCTGCTTAAATCACTGTAACTGAACACAATGGGTTCACATCCAGGTAAGTGCAAAGCCAATAAGCACAACCAGGAGGCAAAAGAAAGAGAAATTTATTACCTGCAGTAAGTTGTGAGAACATTGTACCTTGTGGAGGCAGGTCCATTCTTGAGCATCCTTAGTTCAAGGTCGTATATCACATGTTCAAAAAAATGACAGATGCTGATGCTTGCAGGTGGAGAGATTAGTGTTATAAGGAGAATGATTTACTCTACGTCTTAAAAAAAAGAGTCCGAGTGACCTGGTAGTTTTTGCTGGTTCTTTGTTTCTCTGAAGGGTCTTAGCTGAAGGAGCAATCGCAAAAAGGCCAAAGGCATAACAGTCTTTTAAAGGGTCAACAGCTCTGCCCCAACCTGTGAGTATAGTCTGCCCCTAAATGCACCTGCCTCGGAACTGATGTTACCATAAACAACAATTTAGAACACCACCCGTTTCTGTGGGTCAGATGCCCAGATGGGCTTGGCTGCTTCTCTCGCTAGTGTCGCAAAGAGATGAAATCAAGATGGTGGCCAGGCTGCCCTTTCACCTGGAGACTCTGGGGGAGAATATGCTCCCAAGCTCATTCTTGCTTTGGCAGAATCCAGTTCCTTGCTACCTGTCACTCTGAAGCCACTCTTTTCCAGAGGCAGCCTGAACTCTCACTTCCATCTTCAAAACAGCAAGAACATGTCATGTCCTTCTCATTCTGAACCATTCTGCCTTCAGCTTCTGCTTTTCTCATAGGATTAGATGAGGCCAAACTAGGCATGTGTTATTAAAGGGAATAAAGGAAAGAAAAATTAAAACTAAAAATTAGCATTGCAGGGCTGGGGTGTAACACAGTGGTGGAACACTCCGCTAGCATGCCCGAGGCCCTGGGCACCGTCCTCAGCAGCACAAGGAAAACAGTGAAACTAGCATTGAGTTCATGAGTCAGAGCACTCTCTCCTCTTTTTTTCCAAAGCAGCGTTTGGCCCAGTTGGGTCCTAGTAGGAACAATATTTAGAACCAGAACAAAAATAAATTTTAAAAATACTTACTTAAAACCACTAAGTACAGCAACTGAACTGAGACTATCAGGATAACTACCCAGCTTTGGCACTCATGTTGTGCTGTGCCTCTGACAGAGTGTGACTATATGTGATAGGCATTCCCTTCAACTAGTCAGCCATTAAAAATTTAAAAAAAAAAAAAACTTCTGTACTATTTATTTGCAGGAAGAGCTTTTAAGATAAAGCAAGAACCAGACCCACTAGCAGCCATTCAGGAGGCCCTATATAGAGCACACCTTTGTAATGTGATGGCATGAAAATTATGAAAGGCTGGCCTGCTTTTCATATTAGTTCCTAAGTATCTATGTGCTACAGCCGCTTTTTAAAATGTTTATGGCTCTGAAGAGCAAACCCAGGCCTCCCATACACTCGGAAAATGTTCTACCACTGAACTCCACCCCAAACCCCTCCAGCTACCTTTTTGGTAACAATTTTATTAAGATACACTTAACAGCACTTTTAAGAAAAATTTCGTGTGGCGCTGGAGATTGAACCCAGAGCCTTGTACATGTTAGGCAAGCATTCTACCACTGAGTTACACTTCCAGCCTGATATATATTTCATACCATGAAGTTCACCAAGTTCACAATTCAGTGGCTTCTGTTTTTTATTTTTGAAGTGCTGGGAGTCAAACCTAAGGGCCTTGTTCATGCCAGGCAAGGGATCTACTACTTAGTTACAGTACATCAATGGCTTTTGGCATATTGACAGAGTTTTGCAACTATCGCCATAATCTAATTTAGAACATTTTCACTGTCCCCCAAAGAAACTTCATGCTCATTAGTAATGGCTCCCCATTCTGTCCATTCCATCCCCTTCATCCCCTTACCCCAGCCTAAGGCAATCACGAATCAATTTTCTCTCTGTATGGAGGCTCTGGATACTTTCGTTTCAGAATGTTTATAGGCACATCCATACTTAAAAGAGTAAAACTGCTGTGGGATTTAAACTGTAGAAAAACATATCTAGGAATTTTGAAGTAATGATATAAAAAAGCTAGGAACTGGATCAGTGTCAGAATGTGTCCTTAGCACAGCTGTGGCCCTGGGTTCAATTGCCAGCACCAAATAAACAAACACACAGCCCAGATTTTATATGTATGTGATTCTTGAATGCTTCAAAACTTGAAATCTTACTACTAAAAGAAATATTGAAGATTCTCGAATATACCTTCTTCATTTTACAGTTGGTATGAATGAGACCTAGAAGGGTTAAATTGAATGGCCCAAAAGTTGCCATCTAATTAGTGGCCAGCATATACATGTTATTAACTGTCAGGCTTAATTGACAGATATGTGAGTCGTGGAGAGGAGACCCTGTTTCTGAAGACTAGATATACTGGCCAGGATTCTCAGCACAAGCCCAGAGGAGTATCCCTGAAATTCAACTTTCAAGCACTGGGAAATCAGGTAAATGGAATAGAATTGCACAATAAGCTTGTTCACTAAATGTTAAAGAATTCATGTCTGTCTTGGGCCTATTTGGTGGAAATATGAGTATCTTTATGTACAGGAAAAAATGTGGTTGGCCAGAGTCTGCCTGAAACCCTCAATACACAAGAAATCTCTCCCCTGTGTTCTACCTTTGTGAAAAACACAAAGGTCAACAAATAATTTTGGTTACTTTTTTTTTTCTTTTTGCTATACTGGAGATTGAACCTAGAATATTAACACTGAGTTAAATCCCCAGCTCATTTTTACTTTTTTTTAAATTTTGAGACAGGGTCTCACTAAGTCACTAAATTGCCTGGGTTGAGCTTGAATGTAAGATCCTCCTGCCTCAGCCTCCCAGAGTGCTGGGATTACAGGCCTGTGCCATCACACCCAGCTGATTACTTCCTTTTTTAAAAGCACTTCAAATTGAACATAGATTTAGCCCAAGCTGCTGTACATTTACATGTGTGGCTGCCGTAAGGCTCAATGTTATTCTCCCTTGTCAAAGAGACAGCTCTTTATCAGACCATGTACTAAAGGAAGGAAGTATGCTAATATATTTTTAAAGACTTGTCTGCCAATCTTCAGTTAGTGACTGGTTAAATGAATGAGTGTATACTGTTCCATCCACATTCCGATTAATTGTGCTGTATGTAAAAGTATATAGCCCATAAATGGGAAACAGGCAATAATACTAATAAATACAGATTACTGTGCCTCAGAGCAATACTAATCTGGTTTCTGATTTAGGTTTTGGGGAGGTGTTGAAAAGAGTATATCTTATATCTGGAATATGGGAAAAGGAACCTGGGCTCAACTGGAAATTAAATTTGGGCAATCTTTGAGGTATTATAGTCAGCTGTAGCCTAGTAACACCAATTGAAAGTCACTTGGCTCTAGGGCCGTTTTCAGAAGGCAGATCACCAGACCTCTGGGGATAGTGCAGGCATTTGCTCTCCACTGCATACAAGGAAACCTGACCCTCATTCCACTGTGGAACCTTACCCAATTACTCTGCTAGGTAATAGGATATGTTCTTCCCTGCATTAAAGTTTTTTTTTTTTTCTGGTACTAAGGATTGAACCCAGGTAGCCCTGAGCTACATCCCCATCCCTTTTTATTTATTTTTTATTTATTTATTTTTTTTTTTTTGAGACAGGATCTCACTAAATGGCCCAGGCTGGCCTCAGATTTGTGAAGCCCCTACCTATAATCCTGAGTAGCTGAGATTACAGGCATAAACCACAGTGTCTGGCTCATTAAAGGCTCTTGCTTTCGTCATGTAGCCTATAAGAACCTAGAGGTGGCCTCGGTGGTACACCGGCGATCAGGCAAACTACTCATGCTTTTAGGGTCACAGAAAAACACTCTGCGGTTTTTTCCAACTGACAAAGGCTTCAGCCTCTCCCTCAGAATCTTTTCCAACCATCCCATCTCTTTTTAGTAACCAAGTTTCAGGAGTAGTTTGTAAGGTTGGTAACCTCCCAAAGTAATCTTTTTATCTCCTTTGCAGACTAAGCTGTCACTCAACGACAGATTCTCTAAGCTGGAAGTTATGAGAAAACTAGGAATTTTCATGGACAACTGAAGACCAGAATGTTCTTTCCTAGTGAATGGTGTTCAAGAGCATAGATTTGTTCTTTCAGTAGTTACCCTTTTACTGATCTTGTTTAAGTCTTTTTCTCTGTGTAAGCTTTAAGGTAATCTGCCAAAATTGAGCCATTAAACTAAAGAAACATGTTTAGCTTTGTTTGCATGAAATAATAGGAAAGAAAGCAAGGGAGAGATTTTAGGAAAACAGTTATGTTTTCCAAACTGAATGTATTTTCAGCATCAGAGAATTTTTTTTTGATATGATTTATTCCCCTAGAACTTGCTTGACTACTAAGAAGCCTCCATTTTATCAGTATAGCACAGTAGTTGATAAGTATCTTTTATGACCAAATACTCTACAAGTCAGTCTGTAACTTTGAATTCTACTCTTTGGCTATTAAAATGTTACATTGGTATGCCAGCTTTTACATTTCGATCGGAATTTGTGGTTTTACTTTTGAGATGGCTCTCTAAGAACTGAAAACTCCTCTGTCATTTTTTTTTTTTTTGTGAACACATGAAACAAATAAAGTTTAAATAAAAACGTGACTCTTTTCCGGTCTACTGATACTTGGGGCTCATAGTAATAGAGATTCCGCTACAGCCAGATTATGAACGTGTAATTTGGAGCTCAGTTCCTGTGTCCAGCTAAGCCTGTTTAGTTAGATAAAGTACACTGAAAATGGTGAGTTGGTAATTATCTGGTACTTCCATATAAGACTGTTATTTTGTAACCTAATTTAATAAATTCTCCTCCTCACATTTAATAGTTACTCGTACAAGGAAAGTGGAACACAGTCTAGAGAAAAGGAGAAGTTGGAGTCTAGTCTGGCACTGGTTTCTGAACCAAAACAGTTAAGACTCATAACATTGTGTGGAGAGGCAAAATGATCATCAGTTTGGTTTAAGCTCTGGAGACTTTGCTGTAAAGTCCTAATCATGCTTCCTAATGTCGTTTGTATCGAATGATTTGTTTTTGGGTGTGGGTTTTTTGTTTCTGTTTGTTTGTTTGTTTGTTTGTTTGGTGGTGCTGTCACCAGCCGGGGTCTGAGCGGTTCCTGAAGCTGAGATAAGGAACCTAACTCGCCCTTTTTGTAGACTAAGTTTGCAGGTTCACTGACTCTTGTCGCTGAAAAAGATTTTCAGGAGTAGTTAGTAAGTGGCATGGGGAGGGTTTTATTAGGCAGAAATTAAGAGATACACAAAGAAATAGAGTGTGGGCCCTCGGGGGAGAGGTGCTTATTTCCTGGAACAGGAAATATTATTATTTATATCATTTCTCTTGAAGGGGTGGAAATTCCAGGAAAAGGTGATCCCCTCCTCAAAAGAGTAGTAGTCCATTCTATAGGTATGGGCCCAGTTTTTGGTTTTTTTTTTTTTTTTATTATTTTGTTTTAAACAGGTAATTTAAATGTTCTTTGTATTCTCTCAACCTGTTGCTTTATCTTAGCATCAAGTTTTTGCTCTTTGCTTTCTCAACTAAGCCAATTTATGGACTTTCAGTATTCCTGAGGAGTTTTGTCTGTGGTGGGTCTGAAAGGCAAGGAACCTAAATTTATCCAAAGGAATGTTGATTTGTATCGCCTTGGGTAACTTTGACTGAGGCCCAAAAGTTATAGTCTTTTTAAAAGTACAATTTTTTCTTATGATTTCCTAGTCTCCTTTCCACCTATCTGTTATTTTTTTTCTATTCTAACTCATCCCCCCACCTCAAACTTTGATCCCTCATTCTTTAGGGAGTGTAGATGGCCCTATGATTCTGCTCTGCCATTGTTCTTTGTGTAACTGCTTCAGGCTGGGGTGGGGTGGGGGGCGGTGTTGATCCTACCTACTCAGGCATCAGAAGTCTCATCCTGACTGATCTAAAGGAGACAAACAAAGATGGTTTTCATTGTTTGATGAATAATAGTCTTTTGTTAGTTTGGAAAAGAGGACAAAGATTTTAACGAATCATTGACACTTAAGCTTTGTTTTATAACCTTGTTAAACAGGCCAA
Source organism: Hystrix cristata (assembly GCA_004026905.1). Lineage (NCBI taxonomy): Eukaryota > Metazoa > Chordata > Mammalia > Rodentia > Hystricidae > Hystrix > Hystrix cristata. Next base: position 64,491 of record PVJO010003920.1, on the reverse strand, counting down.
GTTCAGAAGTTAATAGTAGAATATTGATAAATAGTGGCTCCAAAAACTGGTGGACGTCAGTAACATTTGGCATAAGCCTTTTGTCTTTAATATTAACCTCTATTTGTTTTTGTTTTATTTTGCATTCTGTTTACTGGCATTCTTTAATTTATTTTTATTTTTTCCTATTTTATTTTATCTTATTTTAGTGGTACATTTTAGATGTACATAGTGATAACATTCATCATAGGGGATTTGTACCTGTACATGATATATCTTGTCGCTTCTTTTTCCCCATTCCCCTCCCCTCCCTTTACCCCCTTCTCCCTCCTTATTTACAAAGCTTTGTTTCCATTTTTTCCTTCCATTTCTTATTTCTCATGTCCATCTGTTCCTTTCTCCCTCCCCCTCCCTTGTTCCCTTTCCCATTTGAACACTTTCTTCCCTTTCCCAATATAATACATTTTAGTGTTTATTTATGCTTTCAGTTTCTCACACCAGAGAAACAATGCAGTATTTAAACATGTGTGTCCAATTTATTTCACTTAAGAATATGGTCTCAAGATGCATCCATTTACCTAGAAATATCTCAAATTTATCATTCTTTATGGCAGAGCAGTACTCCATTGTATAAAAGAACCCTTCTCCACTGTTGGTGGGAAGGTAGACTGGTGCAACCGTTATGGAAATCAGTGTGGCGATTCCTCAGGGAACTAGGACTAGAGGTTCCATTTAACCCAGCTCTTCCCCTTCTTGGTATTGTCCCAAAAGAATTAAAAGCATCATACTGTAGCGATCTATACACACCCATGTTTATAGCGGCACAGTTTGTGGTAGCTAAATTTTGGAGATACCCCAAATGCCCATCAACAGCGGAATGGATAAAGAAAATATGTGGTTTTTTTTTTAACCTCTATTTGTGTTTGTCCAAATATAAGGGGTAAAGTTTAAAACTGTATAGGCTTCTCCCTGTTTTGTCCATAAGAAATCTAATGTCCCCTTATTTTAATTGTACAAGTGGCAAATGAATACACTAAATAAAGATATCTTTTTTTTTTTGACCATTAGGCCATTAAAATTTTTACTCTAGGGCTGTGTTTTGAAGATCTGAAAGACATTTTATAATGACTGGCTCTAGATTATATAAATATATGAAGTCTGAAGCAGGCGACAGAAAGTTTGTAACACAAAAGCAATAATGCTTAGTAACTAGAGTATTTATATTACCATTCTTATTATAAGCACACCTATTCAAGAAGCTAAATCTTTATCTGAGAGGTAATTGAAGGTATACTCCGCATAATGGAAATATACAAAGAGAGATTGAAGGATACATTTTTGTCATAGCTAGTGAGAGTGATGAATCAAAACTTTTATGACTATAAATTATAGGAGTAGCTGTAGACTGCCAGCAAGGGCTGGTACAGTGTTTAGGGCCCCATTTTAATATCTAGCCTAACTTTTTATTTAATATTATTACACTCTCCACATAATTTTGATTGAACTTTCCTCCTGGGATGTTTAAAATCAAGTCAAGATATAACCTGTGTTGATCAAAATTAATTTTTCTTTCTCTGTATATATTTGCCAAGGTCATTTAAGGCTCCTTAGGCCTTACTTTTGGTGCTATGAGCAGAGCCTCTTAGTTCTTCTATTTTTTTTTCCTCTATCAGTTGTGTCATCCATCAGGATGGTCTTTGATCATATGACTTCTTGTGGAAGCATGAGGGAATTTCCCTCCTTAGAAACTCTCCTTTTAGCACAATGGCACAATGCACACTGGTTGACTCCGTCCTCTGGGATCCATCAATCTCCCTGTTCAGGAGGTTGGGTGACTCACCGGAATTGTAGGATCCTTTCAAGAGGAGCCCTGTTACATCCTGGGTCCTGCCTGACCTTGGAGAGAAAGGCTCAAAATATTGACTGTCTTCTTGGCCCAGCTATCCTTTTTAGTTTTGGTCTCCAAGCCTCAGTCATTGAACACCCCGAAGGTCGATTGTACCAGTATTGAGGTGAGAGCAGTGGGTTTAACTATGATAATCCTATCTGGATACCAAGCACTTTGAAATATACAGTATGGCTGGAGAACTGCTGTTTCTTTTATTAATCATGATCGTCTTCAAAATCAAATTCCTATACAATGCTAACAGATCACTTATCAATTTTTATAGGGAAAATTTGAAATCAAAGACAAACATAGCATTTTAGCACAATTATGATAACATTATTATTAGAATTGTGGGTTATTATCTGAAATACATTTAAATTTTTATTTTAGTATAAATAACTTACCAATAGGTTACCTTTTATTACAAATTCTCATCTACATTTGCTACATTTTTAATAAAGTGGCTAAAGTAGAATGTACTTGTTCACAAATGTACTCTGTGGATAACTAATGCCCAATCTTTAATCTTTAGAGTAACATTGCCCAGACTGCATATTTTTTAGACACATCTAACTATCATAACATAATTACATAATAATTACATAAACATTAGAAAACATCCATCATCATAAACAACATTTGTTTTACATCTTTGCAGTACATAATGATTACATTCATTGTAGGGAATTGGTACATGTACATAACATATTTCAATTTATTTTTTCCCTTTCTCTCTAGCCCCCTTTTATATTTACAGCCTCAGATTCATTTATTTATCTTATAAGATCAAATAAGGTTAATTATATATACAGATTAAAAACCAGTCTAAAAGGCCAAAGAACATATAAAACATGTAAAACAATTGGACTATGTCAAGGTACACTTTTAGATGTATCATGCATACTAGATTGCAATACTGTTTTTTTTCCTTCTGTCTTTTTTTCTATTATCTGTCTTTTATTTTGTATTATATGTAGTTTTTCATATAATAGAAACGTTGTGATATTTAAACTTGTGTGTCTGATTTACTTCACTTAACATTATGGTTTCAAGGTGCATCCATTTTCCTACAAATGACTTGAGTTTATCCTTCTTTATGGCAGTGTAGTGCTCCATCATGTATAAAAACCACATTTTCTTTATCCCTTTGTCCCTTTGATGTACATATAGCCTATTTCTAAAATTTAACTGTTATGAATTGCACTGCTATAAACATGAGCATGCATGCATCACTGTCGTATGATGTCTTTAACTCTTTTTGGAAGATACCTAAAAGGGGAGTAGCTGGCTCAGATCGAATTTCTCTTTTTAGTTTTTTGAGGAATCTCCATACTACCATCATAAACAACTTTAATCTGGAGATCATCAGTATGATAAGATGTTTTTCTAAGTTCCACATCCTAGAAGACCTGTATACAGGGGAAACAAATGCATTTAATATATTGTGAAGTTAGCAATAATTAGCATTACAGCTGTACAGGAAAATCTTTACACATATATTTACTTAGTATTTACTTTTAAGGCAAAATTTAGGTTCCTTTAGAAGGTTTACATGGTGTAACTGCACTGACAAGAATTAAACGACATCTTTAGAACTCTTACAAGTTTAGGAAACAGTGTTAATGACCACAAACAGACATTACCCAATATATAAGTGTACCCCATTTAAACAATTGCAAAATTCATGTTTAATCAAAACCATAAGATGTAGATCAAATTCTAAATGGCAGGATCAAATTTAAGGATATGCCAAAAATTGTGATCATTTTATATTTAGAGTCTAGATGTAATGTATATTGTATAAAAGAGAGCACTTATAAGTTTCTTTGTGTATTGAATTTTAAAATTTAGTTTTACATACACACTGGTCATCTATTTGTGGTCATTAACACTGTATCTTCAGATGGATATAGATCTCTAGTCCCAGATACACAAGGTGTGTTTTGAACTAAGATAACAGTCACTCACTTAAACAATCGCAACCTGATTCTTGGAAACATTTTAGAAGTCAACATTTAAATAATTGTTAAAGTTTAAAACTCAGTTTTTTTAAGTAACCCAAAGCGTTTGGTTTTTTAGTCTAGTTTTTGCAAATTTAACCAAGAACATTTTAATATCTTAAGAAAACCATATTGCTTTAGACATTGACAATTTAACCTTTTAATCATAGCCAGCTTAATTGATAAATGTGGGGCTCAATAAGACTTGGGAAAAACTGAAGAAGTCGCCCATCAGGGGAGAAAACTGAAGCAAATTGGTTCAGGCAGCTGCTTTTTCAGCCACAGAGTGGAGTCTTGTCCAGTAGTTCTTCAGGCCCAAGGGCCTCCACTGCGGGAAATTTTTATGATTTAATATAAAAGTATATATTAGAAATTTAACTCAGTTAATTTAATAAAACAATATTAAACCTTTATATATTAATAATGTATGAAAACACTTAATAGACCAAACATATTTATAAGGTGTAAGAAGCCAAAAATACTTAAATTTATATTTGACAATTGATGACTTACATGTTGCTATGAACATGTATAATTAATTCCATTTATATTTATTCATTTACTCATTTTAACAATTAGATGATTCACGAGAGCCAAAGCATAGCACAGTTAACGTTCATAAGCTACGTATATATTATTTTTAACCAAGGAAAAATTCTTAAATACACAGAAAATGATAGACATTTCATTTATAAAAACAATTTTTTAATATAAATACCCTCTTGATTGGATAACAACCTGGACAAAAACATGTTACCAACTTTAAAGACATGTTTTATCTTACCAACTAATTTAAATTAGCTCACTGTTAAGCCATATGAACAAAAAGCATCAGGGCTATATCATGAGTGTCCACTTATCTGTAAACCAACTTAAATAGAACTTTTGGAGGATAAGATATAGCTGAAAGTTAACACATAGAAACATACATATTAACCTAAGTCACACATAACCTTTATGTTACCAAACTTTAAGGTTCCTATTTGCAAGTTTTACATAGGTTCTTACTTGCTTGAGCCTAGCAGTTTTTTTTACCTTCTAATGTTTTAAGTGAGTTTGGTTACCTTGAATATTTATACAATCAGTTTTTATGGAAAGCTCTAACAGCCAGAAGTCTGTAAGTCTAGTGAGACACATTAGGAACTGCCCCCAGAGCCACGAGGAAACTTCCTGAGTTCTCCAGCTTCCATTAATCCCCTCCATCTTCCAGCCCCCTCCCTCTCCCTGATAGCTAACATGAGAAAAAGCTGAAGGACTTGACAGATAAAAAGCCTGAGTAGGAGAGAAGTGACAAGACGGAGATTGAGGTTTCCTTAAGGGAGAGAGGAGGAAACAAAAGTAAACCAGTGGGAGCCTTCTGTTTGAGTCCATAGACCACCAGGCCCAAAAGTTAATATCAGGTGTCACTTGAATGACCACTTGAATCTGCATGGTTTAGGACATTAGAACTTGTTCCCAGCCGCCCCAGAAGGGGCACTATGGCATCAGGCAGGCAGGGCTTATGCCCTTCACTTTTGACAGAAGGGGTGAGGGAGATATGAGAAGAGCAGTTTAGAGGATCTTGTTTTATCTAAAATGTTTAGGGCTCCAAAGTGTGTATGATTTGAGGAGATTGCTTCACTTGAATGTCACCCCAAAGGTCGGTCTTTTCCACTATGTCTCAGGTCTGCCTTCCCCACGCCAGTTGCATGACAACCATTGTTTTAGACATCGGACGGGCCGATCCTCCTATGTCCCTCCCTGGTGAGCAAATTTTAGTTCCATCTTCCCCAGGAACAGGGTGTATCAACCTCGGGAGTACCTAATGAGTCTGCTGTGTGTCATAGAGGACATGCTACGTGGCAGATCTCTTTCCATTTCCGCTTAAAAGGAGCAAGTGCCTCATGTCTTTGGTTTTTTTTGTGTACAAGTACTCATTTTCTAGGGACTTTGGAGTCTGACTGTTGCAAAGGAAAAAATACCTAAGGTTGCAGAAGTTTGTACGTGGAGAGAGAGAAAAAGAGGGGTAAAAAGCTGGATAAACTGTGTTGCAGAGGGCAAGAGGTTGGGGGAACTACACTTCAGAGGGCGAAGGTTTGCGGAACGTGGGAAAGAAGAAAATGAAAAGCCTCTGGCTGGACTTAACCAAAGTCGCCTTCTCCATGCCTCTTTTACTTCCTGACAGACTCACCAGAAGAAAATGTCACTGAGCTGGGTCTGAAAGTTTCCTGAAATGGAGAGAAGGGACCTAACCCACCCTCTTCGGTAGAATAAGTTTGCAGGTTCACTGAATCTTGTCATGGAAAAAGGACTTTCAGAAGTAGTCAGTAAGAGACATGGGTAGGTTTTATTAGGCAGAAATGGAAAGGTACACACTCCAGGAAATAAAGTATGGGCCCTCAAGAGAGAGGGGCACTTATTTCCTAGAGCAGAGAACAGGTTATGCTTCTGTCGTTTTAAAATTGCCTTGAAATTGTTTAAGTTCTTTTTCTATTAGTACATGATTACATTAGACCAAGATTACATTCATCACGGGGAGTTGGTACACATTCATAACACATCTTAATTCCTGTCCTCCCCTACTTCCCCCTCCCTCTATCTCTTGATCCTTTCCCCTTTTGAGAAAGATCTATCTCCTTACTTCCTATTATCTAACTTTTATTTTATACTTTATTTATATATGGGGATTCTCATATAAGAGAAACCATCAATATTTAAACTTGTGTGTTTGATTTACTTCACTTAACATTATAGCCTCAAAGTGCATCCGTTTCCCTACAAATGACTCGTTTATCCTTCTTTGTGGTAACGCAGTACTCCATTGTGTATAAATATTGCATTTTCTTTATCCGTTCATCTGTTGATGGACATATAGCTTGGTTCCAAGATTTAGCTATCATGAACTGTGCTGCTATAAACATGGGTATGTGTGTATTGCAGTAATATAATGACTTTAAGTCTTTGGGAAAGATACTTAGAAAGGGAATAACTGGGTCAAATGGAATTTCTAGTTTTACTTTTTTGAAGAATCTCCATACTGATTTCCATAGTGGTGGTACCAGTTTCCACTCCTGCCAACCATGAAGTGCTCCTTTTCCTGAAAAGCTTCAATAGTATTCATTATTATTTGATTTCTTGAAGATAGCTATTCTTTCTGGAATGAGATAGAATTGCAGTGTTGCTTTAATTTGCATTTCTGGAATGGTTAGTATTGTTGAAGACTTTTTCATTTTATATTGAACACTTACACTTTTTCTTCTGAGAAGTATCCATTTTTTTATTGTGTCTTTAAATGCGGGGTCTAGTTTTTTGAATTCTTTGTATATTTTAGATATTAACCCATTGTCTGAGGGGTAGCTGGCAAATTTTTTTTTCCATTCTCTAGATTATCTCTTCACTTTGTTTGTTTTCTTTATAGTGCAGAACCTTTTTAACTTGATGTGATCCCATTTGTTGATTCTTGGTATTATTTCTTGTGCAACTGTAACTCTGTTCAGAAATTCTTTGCCCGCACCTATCTTCAAGAGTTTTACCTATTTTGTCTTCCAGCAGATTGCTTCTGTTTTGATATTTAGATCTTTGATGCATTTTTATTTTAGTTTAGTGCATGGTGAGAAATATGGGGCTAGGTTCAATCTTTAGCATGTGGATAGAAAAATTTTCCCCAGCACAGTTTGTTAGAGGTTATCTTTCCACCAGTGAAAGTACATGTCTCCTTTGTCAAAGATACTCTAGCTGACAGTACTTGGGGTTGTTTCTGCATCCTCTATTCTGTTCCATTGACCACAAATCTGTTTTTTTTTTTTTTTGGCAGGACCACGGTATATTTATCACTGTAGCTTTGTAGTATAACTTGAAACGTGGGATCGTGACGCCTCCTCACTTGCCCTTGTTGCCCCAGAATTGCCTTTGCTAGTCTAGGTCTGTTCTGGTTCCATATGAATTTTAAGATTGTTTTCTCCAGTTTTGTGAGGAATGCTACTGGTATTCTGATTGGGATTTTGTTATGTTTTGTTTTGTTTTTGCAGTACTGGGAATTGAACTCTGGGTCTTGCAACTACTAGACAAAGGCTCTACCACTGAGCTAAATACTCAGCCCTGATTGGGATTGATTTAAGTCTGTATAACAGTTCGGAAGTATGGCCATTTTGACTATATTTGTTTTGTTGATTAATTAACAGGGGATATCTTTCTATTTTCTGATATCCTCTTCAGTCTCCTTTTTCAGAGTACTGTAGTTTTTATCGTAAAGGACTTTCAATTCCTTGGTTAGATTAATTCCTAAGTATTTCATTTTACTTGATACTATTGCAAAAGGTATTTTTTCTTTAATTTCTTTCTCAGTGATATTATTGGTGTACAAGAATGCTATTGATTTTTGAGTACTGACTATGTATCCTTTTACACTACTGAATTTGGTTATCAATTCTAGGAGTCTTTTAGTAGTTTTGGGGGGGTCCTTGTAGAGGATCATGTTATCTACAAATAATGATAATTTACTTCTGCCTTTTCCATCCATATCTGTTTTCTTTCTTTCTCTTGCCTGATTGCTCTGTCCAGTATTTCAAGAGCTATATTGAACACAAATCATGATAACCAACATCCTTGTCTTGTTTCTGATTTTAGAGGGAAAGACTTCGGCTTTTCTCCATTTATATGATGTTGCATTGGTTTTTGGTTTGTCATAGATGGCTTTTATCAGGTGGAGATAATGACCTTCTATACCTTAGGTTTTGGTGGAGGTTTTTGGTGTGCTTTTTTTGTTTTTTGTTTTTTGTCTTGAATGGATGTTGGATTTTGTCAAATGCTTTTTCTGCATCTATTGAGAGATGATCATATGATTTTTGTCCTTATTGCTTTTTATGTCACGTATTATGTTTATGAAGTTGTGTATGTTGAACCACCCCTGCTTCACTGGAATGAATCCTACTTGCTCATGATCTCATGATGTATGATTTTTGATGAATTGCTGCATTCCGTTTGTCAATATCTTATTGAGGATTTTTGCACCTAAATTCATCAAACAGATTGGCCTGAAGTTTGGGGTTTTTTTTGGGGGGAGGGGGGTCCTTTTCTGATTTTAGAATCAGAGTAATGCTTCCAGGAATGATTTTGGAAAGTGTTTTAAGAACATTAGTGTTAGATCTTCTCTAAAGTTTTTGTAGAATTTGGCAGTGAGTCAGTTAGTTCTTGGGCTTTTCCTAGTTGGTAGTTTTTAAAAAAATTATTTCTATGATTTCGTTGATTGATATTGAAGTATTCAGGATTGTTATACCTTCTTGGTTCAGCTTTGGTAATTCATATGTATCTAGGAATTTAATCATTTCCTCTGAGTTTTCCATTTTATTAGAATACAGTTTCTCAAAGTAGTTCCAGTGATGTAGATTTTGGCAGAATCTGTTGTGATTTTACCTTGTTCATTTCTAATTGTATGGATTAGGGCCTTTTCTTTCCTTATTTTGATAAGATTGGCTAAAGGTTTCTCTATTTTGTTTATTCTTTCATAGAACCAACTCTTTGATTCATTGATTCTTTGCATTGTTTTTTAGTCTCAATTTCATTAACTTCTGCTCTGGTCTTCATAATCCCCTTCCTTGTGCTAGCTTTGGATGTGGACTATTCTTCTTTTTCTGGGATCTTGAAGTGTATCATTAGGTCATTTACTTGAGCTCATTCTGTGTTTCTGATGTGGGAATTCACCACTATAAACTCTTTCTTAGGACTCCTTTTATTGCATTACATAAGTTCCAGTATATTGTACTAGCATTATCATTTGATTCTAGGAATGATCTAGTTTCGTCCTCCTTTCTTCTGAGACTCATTGATTATTCAACAGAGTATTGTTTAATTTCCACATGTTTGCGTAGTTTCTCTGGTTTCTTTTGCCAATGATTTTTAGGTTCACTGCTCTGTGATCTGATAATATGCTTGGGATAATTTTAATTCTTTTGCATGCTTTAATGGGTAGCATGTGGTCTATTTTGGAGAAGTCCCATGTACTGCTGAGAAGAATGTGTGGTCTGTTGTTACAGAGTGGAACACTCTGTAGATATCTACTAAGTACATTTGTTGGCAGGTTTCCTTCAACTCTGATTTTTATTTGTTCATTTCTTGTCTTGTTGATCTATTTGTGACAGTGTGGTATTGAGGTTCCCTATTGTGGTTGTTTTGGTCTTCATCTGATTTTTCATGCTAACAGTGTTGGGTTACTTTTTATTTAAGTTCATTAGTACATGTGTGTAGTGTATTATGTTCACATCCCTTGTGGGAAGTTGGTACATGCGCATAACACATCTTAGTTCCTTTCCCTCCCTCTTCTGTCCACACATCTGTTAATCACCTTTGTTTTCTTTTTCTTCTTTTTACATGTTTGCTGTATGTCAAGTTGGGTGCACTGGTATTTGGGGCATATATTTTTATAATCGTTATCTCTTCCTATTGAATTATTCCATAAACTAATATTTAGTGACCTTCTTGGTCTCTTCTGACCAGTTTTGGCTTGAAATCCACTCTGTCTGAAATTAGGGTAGCTACTCATGCTTTTTACCAGGTTCCTGTTGCATGGAATATTCTTTTCCATCATTTGATTTTTAATCTATGAATTTCTTTTCAAATTACATGTTTCTTGCACATTGCATATCATATCATTGGGCTTTGTTTATTGATCCATGCTGCCAAACTGCATCATTTGATTGGGAAATTGAGCCCATTTACCTTGAGAGTTATTACTGAAAGTTACTGACTTCCTCCTGTCATTTATTATTTTCCTGTTGCTGATTTCCTTTTGCCTAGCTGCTCACCCTGTTAGGTGTATTTATTTTTTATGACACTGACATTTTCGGCTCCATTGTCACTTTCTAAGATATCCTTGAGAATGCTTTGGAGTGCTGGTTTGGACATCATGAATTTTTGAGGTGTTCCTTGTCGTGGAAACACTTAGTTCTTCATCGATTTTGAAGGACAGTTTTGCAGGATACATACATCTGTATTGGAAGTTTGTATCTTTTAGGACTCGAAATACTTTGATCCAAGCCCTCCTGGCCTTTGAGATTTGTTTTGAAGTCTGCTATAATTCTAATGGGTTTACCTTTATATGTGATTCATTGCTTTTCTCTAACAGCTTTTACAATGTTGTCCCTGAGATGAACTTCTGGTACTTGGAGTATTATGTAGCACGGAGGGGTTCTCTTTTGTTCATGGATATTTGGAGTTCTTTATGCCTCACTTATTGGTATGTTTATTTCTTTCCATATGTTTGGGAAATTTTTTGCCAGTATTTCTGTGAACAGTTTTTTATGCCATTTGTGCTATCTTCTGATTTTTTACTTATTCCAATTACTGTTAGATTAGTCTTTTTTGTGTCATCTAGCAGCTGTTGGATCCATTTTTCATGTTCTCTTGTTTCTTTTAAGGTGGATCTGAGTAGCTGGTCTTTGAAAGCATCATTGTTTTCTAGTTCTGAAATTCTGTCCCCACATTGGTCACTTCTGCTGCCCAAAGTTTCAGTACAATTTTGAGTCTCTTGGATTTCTGATTGAAACCTTTTCATGCAGTCTGATTTCTCTCTAAACTGGTCATTCACATTTTGTGTTGCTTTGTTACCTTAGCTAGCTTTTTATTTGTGTCTCCCGAAGTCTCCTGGGTCATTTCAGTTATTACTTCCACTATCTGTTTAGTTATATGTGCAGTGCTACCCCTGAGTATCTCTTTGAACTGTCTTCTAACCTCCCCTGTTTTTCTTTTGAATAATTCAGGTGTGCGGCTTTTGCTAGTCTCACCCTTGTTGAGCCCTTGACTGGCTTTGGGGGTGTTGGCGGTTTTGGGGAGGCATTTTATGGCCTTGTCTTCTCATGTTTCTATTGTTTCTGCTTTTTTATGCTGAGGTTTGTGGATGCTTATTGTGTGAAGACTTTGTTGCTAATATAGAGATCTCTTGAGTTAGCTGCTTTTCAATGATGTACTTGGGATGTGGCTATCCATAGTCCTTTGCCTCCGCCCTAAATTCTGAGCACGTTGGATAATTTTGGGGGAAGAGGATGTACTGTAATTGGCTCAACACTGAGTTCCCCAGGAATGTATACTAGCATTGTTAATGTCACAAATGTAATCCGGTATTGGCTTACAGAGAAAACCCATTAATAGCAATATTATGTGATCCTGGTAATATCAAGCAAATCAACTACAGTAGTATCATCCAAGTCAATATTAACATACCACAAAAACCAATTTTATACCATCCTTAACACTAGAGAAGAAATCTACAATTATAGTGTAAACATCAATATAATCCAGTGTTGACCTACATCTAATACGTACTAAATGTAATGGCTATGTCTCTGCTAATGGTAGAGAAGAATTCAACAGTACTTTTATACAGTTAATTATCTACCGATCAATAAAGCTTTACACTTATACTATTAATGATATAGGGGGTTGAGAACAGGGGAATTCAAGAAGAAAAATTTGAATCCTTAAATTATATCCTATGAGAAGAAGGAAAGACAATAGAGGCAAAGAATCCTATTGGGGTGTAGAAGGATGTTTATAGAATTAGACAAAGGTAACATAAAAAGTAACAAGAAATAGAAGGTAAAAGAAAAAAGGGAGAAAAAAATTTTATCAAGAGTAAATATAAGCAAGAATAAATTGAAAGGTAGAAGAGGAAAAAAAGAAAAAAGAAGAAAGTGTATATTAAAAAGAAGCAAGGGAGGGCTGGGGATTTAGCTCAGTGGTTAAAGTGCTCGCCTTGCAAGCACAAGGGCCCGAGTTCGATCCCCAGCACCAAAAAAATAAAAAAAATAAAAATAAATAAAAAGAAGCAAGGGAAAAAAAAGGCAAAATTTCCAAACCCTAATAAACTAGTGAAGAAGAAAGAGGAAAGAAACACACACACACACGTGCACATGCACACACACTTATAAAAAATTTATTTTCTCTTCGATTTTGAATGCATAGTAGTCTTCTGGGATCTACAGTTTCGGGACAGTGTCGAGATATGTCCCTTTTCTCAGTGGCAGATTAAGAAGGCAGTCACTGGCAGGCAGTAGGAATAAGATGAGGGTGCCAGTGCCACGACTTTCAAATTCAGAGCACCTCAGGATGGGCCTGGCCTCTGACCACAGGAGTGAGGCCTGTGTCCTTTAGCTCAAATGCGTCAGGGAGTCCCTTTCCTCTCTGCTCCCTGACTGCAGTGGTCTCCTGTGGCTGGAAACATAACACTGGGAGCCTGAAGAGAAGCCATCCTGTGGCTGCTCGCTGCTCTGAGTCCCGGTTCAATCAGCCCTTCCCTGGAGTGTCCTCTGACCAAGTACTCTACAGGCATATGGAGGGTTCTTGCAATAGAGTCACTCACCAGCTGTTACCTGTCAAAGGATGCCCATGGGAACAGAATCTTATGTTGTCTCAGAAGATCACAGCACCCAGTGATCCATTTACTGTTACATTTCTCCCAGAGGCCCCCTGGAGTCCCCAGCACTCACCTTGTCTCTTTAGAGTCAGTCTCCCTTTCCCAGGCGCCACAATCTGGGAGCTGGGGAGAAAGTTCAGACAGTCTCTTTCCCTGCTCTGCATTGTGTTCTGACTACTCAATTTCTCCGTAGCTTTTAATTTACCTGTCAGATCCCTGCTAGTTCCCAGGATCTACTTTTCTCTTTTTTTCTCCCCAAGTTCATATTTTCCAGTGTCTGCAGTCCACGTCTTAGAGAGCCTGAGTTGTTGTTGCTCACTACTCTGCCATTTTTTCTATGCTTCTCTTGAGGGGGTGGAAATCCTGGGAAACGTGGCCCACCCCTAGAAGGGTAGTAGCCCGTTCCATAGGTATGGGCCCAATTTTGTTTTTTGTTTTTTGACCAGGTAATTTAAACATTCTTTGGATCCTTTATTTTAGGATCAGGATTTTGCTCTTTACTTTCTCAGTTAATCCAATTTATGGATTTTCAATATTCCTGAGGAATTTTGGGTGTGTTGGTTCTGGAAGGGAAGATACCTAAATTTATCCAAGGAAATGCTGATATGGATCACCTTGGGTAACTCAGGCTGAAAAGTGGTGGTCTTTTTTAAAGTACAATTTTTAGTTATGATTTCCTTGTCTTTTTCCTACCTGTCTTTTATTTCTTTTATACTACCTCAGTGCTGGGGATTGAACCCACAGACTAGTAGGGTGGTGGCGAACCTATGGCATTTGTGCCACAGCGGGGACACAGAGCCCTCTCCTGGCAGGTGATCCAAGTCACCCCAGCACACCAAATGCAAACTTTTACCTTTCAATAAAAAACTGTTTGTATTATTGAAAGCTCTGCTGCTGTGTTTTTAAGACAGAAGATGTTAATGTATGAGGTTTTTTGTTGTTGTTGTTGTTGTTAATTTAAACACCTTGGCATTCAGGTTTAATTGCAGAGTTGGCACTTTGCAATAAATAAGTTGATTTTGGGTTGCAGTTTAGGCACTCGGTCTCTAAAAGGTTCACCATCACTGGCCTAGTGCATGCTAGGCAAGCTGTCTACCATTGAGATACAACTCTGGTCCCTTACCAAACGAGTTGGAGACAGGATTTTTCTTTTGGTCACAACAGAAATTATAGAAAATATTAAAAAGCAACAAACAAAAAACAAACCACAGCTTGGCATGGTGGCACATGCCACTGGGAGGGTCAGGCAAGACAATCACAAGTATGAGCCCAGCCCAAACTCTTGGTGAAATCCTGTCTCCAATTTTAAAAAATTGAAAAGGGCTGGGGAAGTAGCAGAGTGCAAAGTTCCTGGGTTCACTCCTCAGTACAAAAAAAGAAGCAGGAGAAGGAAAAGGAGAAGGAGAAGAAACAAAGAAAGAAGAAAAGAAAGAAGGAAGGAAGGAAAAGAAAGAAAGAAAGAAAGAAAGACATGAGTAAGAGTTATATCTACTCTCCATATTTACTTTTTGCCACTAAGATTTGTTCTACAGCAAAGCTCTCCACAGTATGTATCTAATTTCTCATTGCTGGCCAGTTAGGCTGTTTACAGTTTGAGTTTTTGTAAATTATGTTTACGATGAAGTTCCATGTACAGTATTTAAGTCTTCATAATACATCTCTAATTCATTCCATGTGATCGTTTTATAGAAGTAAATTACTAAATCAAACAATACGTATATAGAATGTTATACATATTAATAAATTGCTAGGCAGAAAGGTGTTACCACTTGGCATCCTCACTGCGAGGAAAGGCTTGTTTTCTCATATCCTCATGACAGAATATGGTAAGGAAATCGTTTCCAGTGTCTTGCTTACTGATGTGTCATAACTGATAAAAAAGAAACAGCATATGGTATGAACTGAGCAGCGTGTTCCAATCTCTAAATGTTCTCTTTTCTATATTAAACAGCAGCCTTATAACTCAGAACTCTATTCTTGTTTACCTTGAATATTATTAGAAGTAGAGAAACACAAATCATCAATTTTTTAAATACAAAAGACAATTTCTTTGAAGGTATGCCATCAATTTGGATGCTGCCAGGAGTTAAGCACTCTACCTTTGGCAGTTTGGGCATAATGAATCTGGACATTTTGGCCTCATTTGGCACCAGTCATAGTATTAATTTTCCAAGTGTGATCTTCAGACCTGCATTATCAACATCTCCTGGGAGTTTAAACATTCCTGGGCCTCACCTCAGACTTCCTGAATGAGAAATTCTGGGTGTGGGCCCCAGAAATCGGGGTTTTAACAGACCCTTCAGAGAACTGCGATGTATACTACAGTCTGACATTATACGCTACTATTTCTCAGTGGTAACTAAATTTCTACCGCAGATCAAGTGAAATAAAAGTGCCTGTCTGCCTCTCTTCACCTGTCTCAGGCTTTCCGGTTCTTATCTTCTGGTGCTGAGGATTGACTCTTGCTGTTCACTGCTTCACTGAGCTATATCTTTTTTTAGCTTTACATTCGGGCCTTTACTTATGGCCTCTCTTTCTGAAATGCTCTTTCCTCCTTTGCTGACTGGGAATCCTACCCATCCTTCAAGCTGCACCTCTGTTATGTTAAATGGATTGAAGTAGGGGGAAACTACAAAGTGCTCTGGGTGTGGATTGGCCTCTTGGTGATTTGAACCCTGGTTGTATCTTTCTGGCTACATCCCCAGCCCTTTGCTGTTTCAACTCAAGTGCATAACAGAATGCCTGGTATATAGGAGGTTCTCAATAACCGTTTGTTGAGTGAAACTCAATGAATATTGAATGAAAGAGCACGGCAATGGGTTGAGGGTGTGGCTCAGTGATAAGTGCTTGCCTAGCATGCAGGAGGCCTTGAGTTCCACCCCCAGCAACACACACACACACACACACACACACACACACACACACACAGAGATTGGAAAAAAATGCAATAATGTGCTAGAACTGGGGAGGTGGAGGAAACTTTCTTTTCTCATAGTCACCTTTCCATACTTATAAAATTTTGAGATAATCCTATTTTACTGATATCAAAAAACACATATGTGGGTAAACTAATAACACACATAACTGTTCAAGTTATTGCTTTGGTTTATACATCTAATGCCTTCATTGTGTGAGTTTTTTTGCTTGCGTTTCTGTCATATTTCCCTGCTCCAGTTGACTACTGCTCAGGAACCAGCAGATGGCAGCATTCAGCTTCCAGAAACTAGCCTACACTGCAGAAAAGAGAGGAGAGGAGACGGGAGGGGAGGAGAGGAGAGGAGAGGGGAGGGGAGGGGAGGGGAGGGGAGGAAAGAAAAACCTTACAGTTATACAAGTTGTGGAGTATTTGAATACTCCAGAAAATGGACATTTATTTGACACTGGAAAGCATTTTGTCCTTACAGCAGTTTCATAGTTTAATTTGGACAGATGATCTTCGGGCTATTTAAGCAATTAATCTTGAAAGTCCGTTAGTAAATAGGAATGGTGGCATAATTCCACATTTCTCAGAGCCACACTTGGCAGTTTTAGTCAAGAGCAGCCTTTTGTGAAGACGTTTAGGCAACCGCTTGCAAAGGGTGACTTTAAGACCTCTAGATAATTCCTCTCCCATCCCACAGCTTTGATTAATGCTCCCTCAAGCCACTTGCCTTTGCCAGATAACTGGGGGACATTAAACATTTGTTCCCTTTTAAAATTCAAATATCCCTAGAGGAATTTGAATAGTCATAGAATTTTAATGTTAAAAAGTAATAAAAATCTCTTTTTTTCCTTTTTTCTTTTTAAGGGAAAGAAGTCTGAGACTAAGGACTTAAACAACTTCTTCAGGATTATTTAGCTAGTTAGCAGTGGAGCTAAGTAAAACAGGACCTAGGTCTCCTACCTTCAGCCCCAGGAAGGATTTATGTTTGTTCGTGTTTTGCTATATCACACTACCTTTCTTTATGAATGGATGCCTTGCAATCGTATGCTGCTTGAGACTTGCTTTAAAACATTCTAGCAATCAGTAACTCATTCCATGAAATATTTTATAATGTAATCATATACAAAATAGGATTATATATAATTATATATAAAATATGTAACTACATGTAAGTATAAATAAGTTAGATTTAATATATAAATAGCATATAAAAATTCCATAATAATAAATTTTTAAAACAGTATATCTTATTTTAACTTGGTTTGAATAAGTGTACTAGACTCTAACCAAGGAAGGAACATAAAGTAAGAATAGAAAAATGGGAGAGGTTGACGATGAGTACAAACTTCTAATTACCTTCTCACCCAGTTTTAATGCTCAACTGCTCCAGCTAGGTGATCTTAGGGAAGTAATTTTCCTTCTAGAAGCCTGTTTCTTCATCTGGTAAGTGAGGTCTTCAGAAAAGATGGTCCTAAAAGTGCCTAGAAAAGTGCCTCTTAGCTCCCTATAAAACCCCCAAATATTTAACTTTCTCTTGGAGTTTTGTGAAAGAGATGATGAAGGAGGCCTCAGATCAAGGCAAGCCCCATGGTGTTGACCTCATCATTTCTGTCGTTGAGCAACATCACCGTTTCTTAGAGGCCTCTAGAGCCACTGGTTTTGAAATGAGACTGAAGTCTTGGCAAACAACCACGCTCTCCATTAGTTTCCCCGTGGCTTGAGTGTACCGAGGGAGCATGCTATGTGCTATGCCGTGGCTACCCTGGGCTTCTGCTTGAAGGTAACAGCGCAAGGCATGGTAGACCAAAGTTTAAATCCCATCTCTACCATTTTTTCAACGTGTGTGATCTTGGTTATTTCTAGTCCTCAATTTCCCTGTATATAAAACTGTTGTAAGAATTAAGTACAACAAGAAAGTATTACCACGCCGTCTGACACATAATTAATATTCAATAAATGTGAGTAGCAAGGCAGAGAGGTAGGCAGAGAGGTTATGGCATAATAAATTTGTGATATTATTGAAGTTTTGCCTACTGGGGATTCACCTCCTTCCTGTTCAAGTTGCTGGTCATTTCTGTACTCATTGCCTCCGTGGCATATGCTATCATAAGGCATGAACGGTGGGATCTTTCTGACTCTGCAGAACAAAATCTTGAGGCAGTGATGTGCTAGAGGTGGCTTCAGTTGGCTTCTTGAGGTGAAACTAACATGAAATTAACCATTTAAAGTGGACAATTCAGTGGCATTCATGTAGTTCTAAAATATTTCTATCACTGCAGAATAAAATCCCATATTCATTAAGCAGTTACTTCCCATTGACTCCCTCTTCAGTAACCACCATTCTACTTTCTATTTCTATGGATCTATCTATTCTGGATATCTCCTATATATAAATTGTGACCTTTCGTGCCTGACTTCTTTAACTCTAGTGTGATGTTTTTTAAAGTTTAGCCATCTTGTGTCGTATAACAATACTTCATCCCTTTTTATGGCTGAATAACTTTCCATTGTATAGATACACTACTTTTTTCATCCATTCATCCTTTGACGGACGTTTGGGTTGTCTCCACTTTTTGGCTGTTCTTAATACTACTACTATAAACATTCCTATATAATTTATGGGGTGTGAGTGGATGTTTTTAATTCTAGAGTATGCACAAAGGAGTAGAATTGGGTATTATGGTTAACTCCATGTTACCAGAGTTGGGAAAGACATGCTCATGTTCAACAAAGAAGAGCCAGTTGGAAATAAGATATGAAAAGATACTCAACATCATTAGCCATCAGAGAAATGCAAATCAAAACTACAATGAGATAATACTGCACACCCACTAAGATGGTTATAACAAAAAAGTCACACAATAACAAGTGTTGGTGAGGATATGGAGAAAATTGAAGCCTCAAAGCATTGCTGGTGCAATTGTAAAATGGTACAGCTGCTTTGGAAAAGAGTCTGGAAGTCCTTAAGTGGTCCAAACATAAATACCCCGACATTTGTGGATGTTTCTTGGACATAAGAGGTAGTGGTCAGGGCTTGAACAGAATAATTAGAAAGCCTCCTCCTCTAGGGGTAAAATAGCCATTAAACACATTCCCCTTCAAACAGACAGATGAATATACAGATGTGATCTTCATCTCTGTTGTCACTTCCTACCTTATCCCCATCCTCAACCCACGCCATCTCCCTAAGTGACAGAAATAGGAACTCTCTCCAAAGCAACTGGTGCAGAAGAGGTTGCCCCTGTGTTTCCCCTTTTTGTTATAACTGATTTCTTTTCTGAAATGTGAGCAAAGTTTTACTATGTAACTCATATACAGTTCACATATGGAAAATGTGGGCTTTTTTTGGAGACAGTCTCACCATGTTGCTCAGATTGGCCTCAAACTATGGGGCTCAGGCTATTCGGCCTCCTGAGTACCTGGCATGGGCGGACGCCAGCGCACCTGGCTTGCAGTTCACATTATGTTATTTTCTTGCCTCTGGATCTTATTCGCACCATTGTACCTGTGGAAATGCCTCCCTCGTTGCTTTCACCTTGCTAGATCCTTCCCATTCTGTGAGATCCACGTCAAATTCTACCCCTTCTGTAAAATCTTTCCTCATTCAACCCCAGTGTAGACGTGCCCCTGCAACTCCCATAACAGCACCTGGCTATCCTAGTACTCTTTTTTTTTTCTTTTCAGAAATTAATCAGTTCTATCGAAACATTTTAGATATACATAATGATCACATTCATTATAAGGATTTTATACCTGTACATGATATATCTTCATTTTCCTTTTTCCCCTTTCCCTCCTCTCCCTTCAACTCCTCCCCCCTCATTTACAACAGTTTTATTTCCATTTGTTCCATCTTTTCCCATTTAACTAAACACCAGAAAATGTTGCCTTGTTAAACTTCATTTAGTAAAACACGTGATTTTCCATTATATGTCCTACCTAATGCTAGAGAAATGGTGGCAGGGTCAAAAAGAATTTAAGAAAAAGGTAAGGGAGATACATTTAAAATGGAGCAAATGTGAACTAAAATTTGTGCATGATGCATTGGTATAACACTTATGTGGCTTAGTTTTACTTGGAACATTCATATTTTGTGACCATATTGTGTGAATGCTCTTAACTCCCCCTACAGATCAGTTGAAAAATAGGAGTGGAACTATGTCTGGACAAACAATTCCTATCCTTTTTTCTGCTACTCTTTTTCTCCAGTGTCACTTCCCTGGCTCAGCTCTCACCGTTAGCCTAGGCCAGTGGTGGCAAACTTACAGCACGTGTGCAGCAGCGGGGTCTTTGTTACTACTGAAAGCTCTAAAAGATTCATCATCACTGGCCAAGGCCCTTGCTACTCGAATGGGGTCTTCCATCAAGCAGAAGCTCATTAGAACAGAATCTTGAGCTCCACTGAAGACCTACCAAATTGGAATGCATATTTTAACAAGGTCTTTAGGTGACTCATATACACGTTAAAGTTTGAGAAGGACTGGCCTAGACTAATTACAGCCTTTTAGCTGGTTTCTCTGCCTCCTTCTGGCCCCTTCTCGAGACTACCAAGTTCATTACAATAGACCAAGATTATACTACTTCCCTATTTACAACCCTCATGGGCTTCCTATTATAAAATAGCAATATGGAAAAAACATGGGCTCTAGAATAAAAAATATTAAGTTCAAGTCTTGCCTGAACCATCTATTAATTTTATGACTTTTGACAAGAGATACAAACATCTCTTAGTCTCAGTTTCTTCATTTGTAAAATGGCAATACAAATGTCTACCCTCATAGGAGTGAGGTTATGATTAAATGAGTTTGTATATGCAGAAAGTTTTGCGGATGAAAAGGTGATATATGATCTTTAGTTCTGAATGGGCTGTTGAGATGGGGAGAAGGTGGAAGGGAAGATAGATGATGAAACTAGATTGGTGTGGCGGTTTTTCAGACATGGCTGAAATAATACCTTCCATCCTATATACTCTTCTACGAAGTAATCTTGCCATCCACTCCTTTTTAAGAGGCTGAATTTAATTCTGCTCCACTTGACTCTTAGCAAGCCTAAGGAAAAGGGTAACTCACTTAGAACCAATATAGCAGAAGTGATGCTGCATAGCTTCCGAGACAAGGCAGAAAAGGCAACGAAGTGTCTACCTAGTGCTCTTGGGACACCCGCTCAGGGAGAAGGCACTACCAGCTCTGATTGCCTTGAGACCACCATGCCAGAGAAGTTACGTTTAGGGATTCCATTCCCATCAAACCACCAGATGTAGGAACGAAGCTGCCTTGGACCTCTGGGCCAGCCCCTCCATCACCTGAGTAACGCTGAGTGACCTCAGTTGGAGTTATAAGGAGCAGAACTACCTAGGTAAACCCTGCCCAATCCCTAGCTCCCCAGATCATGGGATATGATGAAGATCTTTATTTTATGTCACTGAGTTTTCAGGGTGATTTTTCTTAATGTAATAGATAAGCAGGCACTATGGCTCATGGATTAATGAATTAAAAGGTTAGTGGGTTATCTGGAGAGTGACTCTGCTATGAAAGCCAGTTTGGTTAGGTGTCACATGAGCTCGCTGGCAAGAAGGCCACGCTCAGATGCAGCCTCTCAACCTGGAATCGCAATCATGAGCCAAAATAAACCTCTTTTCTTTATAACTTACCACATCTGGTATTGGGTTAATTAGCAACAGAAAACAAATAAGACACCAGAACAATTGGCGTGAGTTGATAATTGTTGAAGCTGAGTAATAGGTATATGGAAGTTCATTATACCATTCTTTCTACTTTCACATATATTTAGAATAACTAATAAAAATTTGAAAAGAAAATGTATAGCTGGGCATGCTGGTGTGTGCCTATAATCCCAACACTTTGGGAGGCTGAAATGGAAGAATCGCAAATTCGGCCCAGCCTGGGAGAGATCCTGTTTCAAAATTTAAAAAAAAAAATGGGTGGGGCTATAGCTTAGTGTGAAGGTCTTGGGTTTATACCCCAGTACTGAAAACAAAAAGGGAGGGAGAAAATTTGTGTAAAGTACTCAGATCAAAGTTAGCGATCAATAAAATAGTAGCTACTGTTACTGTGAATGGAAATAATCAATGGTAGCTGCATTACTGTGAACGGAATGATGTGCAAATACAGTAGACAGCATTCAAAGACCTCTTGCTAATCTGAGTCCTGCTTCTTCAAACTCATCTCTTGCCAATTCATGTCCTTTTCACTCTTACATGCTCCAGAAATTATCAAAATACTACAGTTCCTAGAATACGGCGTGCTGTTTTGTGCCTCCATGCTACTGTCTATGTAGTTGTTCCTCTGGGGCATATTCACCCATCTTTGCCCTCATGTAATCTTTCAAGATTCCGCTTAGATGTAACCTCCTCAGGGAAGCTTTCTCTACTGTCTATCAATAGAATTTGTTCCTTTTGCTGTTAGGCCCTTATTCTAAACAGGCCTCTTCCTTCCAAGACAGCAAGACTAGTTTATTATGCTTCTGGGTGTACTTGCCTATTTGCTTTACCAGACTGTGAAATCTTCCACACTGTGGCAAACATGACAAAGTCGTAACCCTCTGGAAACTTGCAGGGCAAGTAGGGAAGCCAGACAATAAATGCGTAAATACATAATTAAATCGTTGTATCATAAGTCCCATGAAAGATACAAACAGGATATGGTGGAGGGGGGAGCCTTCTTTGAAAAAATGACATTTGTGTCCAGCTGGGAGGATGAGTAGTTGTTATCCTTATTCAGTTGCTTCAGCCAAGGCCTAGCACAAGGCCTGGCATGTAGTGGGATGCATCACTTACTGAACGAACTAGCTCTGCCTCACAAACAAGTTTCTTGTGAGGATCATATGTGATAACATCTGCAAAAGTTCTTTGGAAAGTATAAAATGTAACACAAATGCAACTTTATCACAGACTATATCCTGAGAGGATAGGAAGCAGTATTCCCTCTTTCATCAGAGTGAACTTCTGCAGACAGGCAAACTCTGCCCTAGCCAAGTGTATCCAGGCGTATAGTCTTCTCTCTAAACATAATTTTCCCATTCGGTTTGGATCATCAACATGGCCTTTAATGAGATACAGGAGGGAGTAGACACATGGCTTGTGTGGGTGTAGATTGGATGAAGTCCTATGGCAGGAAGGCAGCCAGCGTGAGTTCATTGACTTGAAGATCAAACTGGATGATTTTCAAGAGTAGGAAGTAGGGAAGGTGATTAAGAACAAGAATATTAACCCCATGTTCGCCTCTCAGTCTATCCTTTCCTTTCAAAATACATCTGAGTCAATGGTCAATTGTTTCAGTTGCCTCTCTCTCCTTCCTTTATTTCTCTAACTGTTGGTTGTCTAAATATGTCCTGTTTCCATTAAGACCAGGAGAAAATGAACATATATTTAACATTGCTATGTGAAGGACACTATGGCATGTTCTTTTGAAATATAAAGGGCACAAGTTTTGGAGTCAGACTATCCATAAACTTATATGCCTCACACCAAAATACTTCAATCAGAACAATCTACTTCGAGTATATTTACCCTAATTCAGATACTTTATGTCCAATGAAGCATTCTTTCCTGTGTCTCTACCAAAATTATTACATAAGAACAATACATTGCCATATTGTGTGTGAGTTGTACGCTATCTAATCCCATTTCTCTAGGAGGGGGATGGCACTAAGCAAATCTATTTCTTTCTCTGGGACTCAGGCCCATCTGTGTGTGAGGGTGTGGATTATATAATGATTTTCAGTCTGAGTTTCTTCGGGAACCTTGGGTTCTAAGCAGGAGACCCAGGCAATTCTGTGAATGTAAAGAGCAGCAATGGCACAGAATTGAGCACATCCACTGGCGTGTCAATGAGAGCAGCTGAATCCTGTTACCATCTTTTCATTTATTGCTCTTTCTAATAAAGTTTCTATTGAAATAAGGGTTTTATTTAGACAATATTTTTCCAAGCACCAAAATAGATAGCCAAGACAAATTTTTGTGCTAAAAGTCTATGGTTCTAAAGAAATTCTGGAATTAGTCAAATATTGAATGTAATGATGTATTTTGAAAGGAAAGGATAGTCTGAAAAGCATTTTGAAGCCTGGGACGGTGGCACATACCTGTAGTCCAAACACTGTGGGAGGCTGAAGCAGAAGGACTACAAATTCGAGCCCAGCCTGGACAACCTAGTGATTTAGTGAAACCCTATCTCAAAGTTTAAAAAAAAGGAAAAAAGTATTTTGAGGGGCTCAGTATCTAGCTCAGTAGTAGAGTGCTTGTCCAGCATGCACAAAGCCCTGGGTTTTGACATCATTATCCCATGTGGTACTGTGGTGGACTAATTAATGGTCAACTTGAGTAGGAACGCCCAGCTGAACTGAGTCAGTGTGGCTCTGGGCATAGAAAAATCACCTGAGGACTGTTGCCAGAATGGCATAAAAGGGGAACAAGAGGGGAAGGTTGCATGCTGCTGATCTCCCAGGAGAAGCTTTATTGTGGGTGGTTTCCCTGATACGAACTCAGCTGTTCTTGTCAGAGGACAAGTTTGGTCCTCGCTGTAGCAGGAGATGGCTACTGTATCTCTTCAGGGGAGCGCTGGTCTTGCCTTTGTCAGGAGTGTCACTTCCCGGCTCCAGCACAGATCCCTCAGCCTTCTGGCACAGATCCTTCACCCTGCTGGTGCAGACCCTCTAGCTTCCACAGCTGGCCCTTGGTCCTCTCCAGTACAGATCCTTGATATGGACCTGCATGCGACATTGCCGTGGGATCCAGGCCTTCGGCTGGATTCTTTGGGTCTCTAGTGTGTGGACAGATCTCTTGCACGCTTCTGCTTTTGACTTTTGGGGTGAATATTATAAGATAATCCCATAAATTTATGTATCTTGCATTAAATCTATTCCCTTGCAAACACTGACTAATTCGGATACAAAGCAACCCTATAAAAGCTAAAGAATGAGACAAAGAGAAAGGAAACTGCTTGCCTGAGCTCCTGCAGCTAGGGAATGAAAGAATGATGACTAGAACCCAGGTCTTCTGATGTTGATTTTTAATCTAATCTCCACTCCACTATATTACTTCTCAAAATTTGGTTGTGGTACAAAACAGGGAAAAGTCCCTCAGAAGCAATGTTGGGCAACAGATACTGAAGCCAGAAAGGGCTTTGGCTCCCCAGGCGTTCCAGTTACAGAAGCAGAATCAACTAACTGTATCTTCAATATGCTGTTATGGCTTGTATCTAGATGTCTCCTCAAAGCCTCATGTGCTCATAGGTGGGCTTTTCAGAGCTGGCTGAATCTAGGGTGTGTGATCCTGGGATTGAGTGTGTCTCATACTAAATTAGTCCACTGATTGGTTTAGCATAGTTCTGGGTGTGGACAATGGGAAGGCCCACCCTGGGTGTGGGTGGCACCACCCAAAATGCTTGTAGCCTGGATGGTATAAAAGAGAAAAGGAAGCTTGCTGTTTGCTGCCTTCTGCCTGCCACGCCATGGACTGTTTCTCCTCTGTGATGTCCCACCGCCATGCCATCCTGCCTTAGAACCAGCCAACTATGGACTGAAACCTCTACGAACTGTGAGCTGAAATAACCTTTCCTCCTTTAACTCTTGGGTGTCGGGGATTTTAGTCTCAGCACATGAAAAGTAGCTAAGACATATGCTGAATTTCCACAGGCCATACTTGGCAAGTACCCTGCCAGAGTGCTGAGCTGTTCCTCCTCTCTTTACACAGGAAAGAACTTGTCAAGGAAAATGATGCAACTGGTCACCTAATGAAAGCACGCTCCATGTGGGAATGATTTGTCCACAAATGCCTCGTTTAGTGCTTAAATAAAGACCTTAACCTAGAATTTGATAGAGATGATTACGGCTGAAAAGAAACTTACAGATGACTGAGACCAACAGTACAAAACTAGGAACCTTTATGGACACAGGACTAACTTAGTGGCAAATTTAGGCCAAAGACTTCTAGAGGCAGTGGGGTGTAATGAAATGAATGGACCTTTCCAAGTCAAACAGATCTGGGCTTGAATTTGAACTCTTGCTTTTTTCCAACTGAGCAGTTTGGGGCACTTTATTTAATCTCTGTGGGTCTTAGCTTCCTCATGTCTAAAATTGGGGTAATACTCAATAATAAGAGATAATACCTCATAAGGGATATTAAAAAGGGATAAATAAGATAGTTCACTTAAAGCCCTATTACTGGCTATAGATTCACCTAAACTTCGCTAAGCCTTTCTTTGAAATCTAGGCAAAAATGTAGGCTTGGTGTGGTTTTAAATAATATTACAAGTATTTAACAACTGGTGGAGTTTGGGCACTGACCAAACAGAGCCACAGCGCCGAAAACAATTTGAGCATACTAGTGCATAATTGCTGCTCAGCCCAGTATCAGCCTTCATAGGGAAATTAAATGGCATGAAATACATACCAAATTATGGCTCTTTCTGCTCCTGTTCTTTTAGTCCTTTTTTCATCACGTCGGGCTACTTAAGTAGAGGAATCTAGTTCCTCTCCCATGTAATTTATACAAATTGTGTTTGCCTTTCTGATTTCATAGTGTTGTTGGAGTTTCTTATTAAATAATGCTGTTTTAAGAACTTGACACTTTCTGGGTACGGTAGTGCATGCCTGTCACCCAGCTACTCAGGAGGCAAGAGAATCACAAGGTCCAGGCCCACCTGGGCAACTTAGTGAGACCGTGTCTCAAAATGAAAAATAAAAAGGGTTGGGGATATAGCTCAGTGGTAGAGTGCTCCTGCTTTCAAATCTTCAGTACCACATACACATGAGTAAATAGTCTCAACTCTTTCGTGGACTACCTCTTGTACTCCAGGGATTTGAAATTTACATTTTTATGATATTTGAGTGTTTGTAGTATCTATTCTAAGGAATCCTGGGAGAGTAAGTTACACATTTTAAGACAAATGCTTTCTCTGTGATGCGAAGAGATTACTATGTGTTTCGAATGAGCCAAAAGAGCCCAGTTCAGAGGTAGATGTGCACCAGTTTAGAAAGTTATACATGGAGTTGGAAATAGTCAGGAAAAAAAGATGCTACAAACCGTTGGAGTCACAAGTTGGTAACTGGAACAGTACTATAATATTACAGTCAATAAATATCAGGGAAGGAAGGGATGGTGAGAAAAAGGAAGTGGAGAGTGATGTGTGGTGGGGGTTGAAAGGGCCTAGAAGAGGACTCAGTAAGTCAACTGACTGAGCGGTTCACCAAAAGTCAAAGAAAAACCAGTAGCAAATCTAGCACAGAGATGGTCTAGACATTTTCATTGTCCCTTTATAACGCTGTTGCTCCCTCACAAATTCCAACTACTGCATTCATCTTTGTCTCCTTGTCACATTGTGGCAGATGTTAAGTTCAAAAAGAGATCACTCACTGCTTGAAGGGAAAAGGAGTTTTTAGGCATTTTGGAAGGATTAGCGACAGCTGAGAGCTCTTCCCAACGGGGCTAGGGTTAGCCCTTGTCCTGATCAGGGCACCTGAAAAACAGGGACTCTTAATTTAAATGAGAATTTAAGAGATGAGGCTGCAGCTCGGTGTTGGAGCGCTTGCCTGGCACTGAGGTCTTGGGTTCTAATCCCCAACACACACACACACACACACACACACATGCACACACGCACATGCGAATTGCAGAGTCAAGAGTTTTTAATGACTCATTGTGAGAAAAATCAGGATTTTGTTAGGTGTTTTAGACTTTTCTCCTAAAATCAATTGGGCCATTATACGGAGCTACAATCTGAGCCCCTTTTAAAAGGGGCTCCAGGACTACCCAGGGGGAGGATGTTCTGACCTCAGATAAATGGGCACTGGTCTGGCAAATATTTAGATGGTAGAGGCTGCTCCATTAAGAAGATGAAAAGGGCCTCTTAGAGCTGCCTTAGTTCTGTTATTCTGATTTTCACATCATTAAATTATACCACAATATAAAGTTTACCCTTTAAGTTGTTTCTCTTAATGAACCTCCTGACCAAGGAGATAACCTGGGAGGAAAACAGGCAGCTAAAATGTGGATTTTGGTGCAGTTCACATTTGGAATTGTGAATCATTCTGGGGCTGAATCATCCTTGGGTAAAGTGACTCTCAAGATGTTGGACCCCCAGAGCTGAGGAAGAAGACACTTCGCCTTTGAAGTCTAATCTTCGTCTTTCCCACCCCATGTGGACAAGGTACGAGCATTCGCAAAGCCTTTGTCCAGACACATCTTGCCTTCCTTTATGGCACTGCCAATAGTATTTGCATATGCTGTTTCCATCACAGCCCAGCAAGCTTTACTTGGCTGTAGATTGGTCTGCAGAACTGACTCTTGGAGAAATCTCTCTGCCAGAAGAGTCTGTTCTGTATTCTGTTGTGCCCAATAAATAACAATTAAGAATTACCAGCCAGTGGGCTGCTGTTCATAGTGACTGTTAAAACATTGTTCACTGCTTTTACTGTTAAAATGCCAAGAATCCACTTTACGGTACTTTACTATTCTTAAGTAAATAGAAAATTACTCTTGCATATATTTTCATTTCCTTACTGAAAATCAATAAAAGAACAACTGTTTCTGTACACAGTAAGGCAAGGCTTCTGAGGGGGGCTAACTATGTCTCTATTTTCTCAGACCTGGTGAAGACGCTAATGTAAAGGGGGAAGGGGAAAAGGAGTTGAGGAGGGCCTAAGGAGGGTGAAGTTAATCAGACGTTAGGAAATACCTTGAATCTGCTGTGATGTTTTTGTTTTTGTCGTTGGTTTGTCCCATGCTAGGCATCTAACCCAGAGCCTTGCACAGGCAGGCATCACTCTGCTACTGAGCTACAACCCTCAGCCTGAAGCTGCTTTGAAACTATTCTAGAAATCAATAAGGAGAAAGGAGAGAATTAGTTTGAACTATGCACAACCGTAGCCACATGCAAAGGTGTTCCTTCATATATACAAGTCTGTAAATTTGAGGATTCTATGAAGGCAAGTTCTCCAATGACATGTTCAATCACTCTTTGAGAATCTGTCCACTAGGATCTACTTTTTTTTCATGCTCCAGGATGTAAGACTGTCCTCCTCAAACTCAATCTATGCATTGCTTGAAGAATGGGCTAATGGGGGACCTTCTGCATGTTTACATAGCTAAGAGTAAGAGAGTGTCATAGTTTGTTTCTAAAGCATGGTGTTTTCCAGCTGAAGAATAGGCCGGAGCATGAAGTATAGAACCATTGAAACTGGACCGGCGTCTCTTCTCAGCTGGATGAGACTCTCTTCTCTAGAAAGACAAGCCCACTTTCCATGTCAGGCCACAGGTGAGGGTTTTATTTTGTTTTATTTTGTTTTGAAATGGCGTCTCACTGTGTTGCTGAGGCTGGCGCTGAGCTTCTAAGCTCAAACAATCCTCCTGCTTCAACTTCCTGAGTAGCTGGGACCACAGTTGCCTTCTCCCGTGCCTGGTGTTACATGGGGCAGATTTTGAGAGCCAAGGACTTCTCTTCTTTGCTAACCCTTCCACCCACATGCAAGAGGAATACAGAATAAATTGAGAACTATTGAACAGGCCAAAAACCTGGTAAATAAAATTTTCACAGAGACAGAGCCTAGTAACTGCCAATTTACCTTGATTGTATTTTAGTTGGTTCTCTTTTCAGCTGACTGCCCAAGTAACTATTGGGACCATTTAAGCACCTAAGGGTTGAGAGGAGAGAGGTACATTTTCCATTTTCTGTGCTTTTAGATTACTCTGTATTCTCCTGGGCAAGGAGTTGATGAAGACACAGTGGATCCTTAGCTCCATGTGAGATGGAAATGAGACATGGACTAGTTCACTTGTGGCTGCCACTGGAGTGAAGGTTCAGGCAGCCACTTATCCCGGAGGCAGTTCTGCAATGACTCTCACCATTACCCATCCTATTTTTCAGGGACCTCTAAAAAGGAAGGCCGCCAAATGGGCCACCAAGATGTTACCAATTGGCTAAGGGTTCTTTTGGTCAATTTATACAGAAATCACAAATAGGCGATGTGTAGCTTTTTTAGTGTTAATGGGTCTGAGCTTTGAATGCCAGCCACCATCAGTTCCTAGTATTAGCAGTCCTCCTTACCACTGGAGCCAGCAGCTACTGACAGGCCTCAGGAACTCTTCCAGCCACCAGAGACAGTGGTTCTTGGCAATTCTCCGTCACTCTGTTGTTCTCTAGTTGCTAGGTGCCTTCAGTGTTACCAGCCTCAGCTGCTGGTCACTTTCAGTATCAATAGCCTTTGGTGTTACCAGCTTTTACTGTAATACCTCAATATCCTCTGCTGGAGATAGAAATCGTGACTAGGCTCAAATATATCATCAAAAACAGACTTTATTAGGACTTATGATGTAGACAAGGAGGAACAGTGTACAGACTGACCTATTAATGTTATGTGGGCAGTTGCTTATATAAAGGAAAAAAGAAAGGCTCATGCGTGTACTGTGTCAGACTTCTATTTTTGGTCTTGGGTAGAGGTGGGGGTCCTGGAAGACCTGACTGCGGAAGGCTGCAGGGGGGTGGAGTCATCTAGAGGGGTTGCAGGGCAGAGTCAACTGGGATGGACCCGCTACTGAAGCTTGAAGCAGCCAACATAAATATCTCTCAAAGTACCTATGGGGCACCTGATGTAGCTGTGACCAGACAAGTGGCATTAGAGGCAGCTGTGGAAGAAAAAAATAAAAATACCTTTTGGGCAGCGTTGAGCCCTTCTGTCTGAATACCATCACTATTTTTTTGAAATGGAGAGAGATAATAGCTTTTCAATCTGCTTCTTCAGCATAATGTGTTCTTAACAGAACCAAGACTAGGAGAAAAACAGACATGGGGTTTCTAGAGTCAAAGCACCATAGGCATATTATACTTAGTTATCATTTATTGAGCACTTACTATGGGAAAGCCATTGTACTAATTGTTTTACATAGTTTATCACATAATATATTAATCTTCACAATAACCCTCTGAAGCAAGTTCAATTTTATCCCCATTATATCAATGCAGATACTGAAGCTTTTTTTTACTTTTTGAGACAGAGTCTCACTATGTAGTAGCTGGCCTTGAACCCACTATGTAGCCCAGGCTGGTCTCAAACTCAAACTCTTAGAGATCCTCCTGTGTCAGACTGTTCCGTGCTGGGATTGCAGGCATGGGCCACCACACTCAGCCTGAGGCTTAGAGAAGTTAGGTAACTAACCCAAAGAGCTAGTAAGTGGTGGACTGGGATTCAAACTTCTTTACTAAAAACATTATGTTCTCTGTCACTCTGCCACATGGTACACGAGAGATGTTGACTAGAATAGTTTCCGGGGCACAATAATGATAGTACTTAACACTATTATTGAACTGTTATCATATGCTAGGCCCCATTTGAAACACTCTCCGTATATCAACTTATTTATCCTTTAAATCTCACAACCCAATGACCAGGTACTACTATTGGCCCCATTTTATCAAAAGAAAAGTGCGACACGGAGAAATTACTGAGTTTCCTAAATTTACTGAATGAATAAGTGGTCGTGCTGGGCTACAAATTCAGGCAGCCTGACTCTAAAGACTATCCTCTTAACCACCAAGCTACATCGAGGGTAATATGCTCATTTCTCCATGAATAAGCCCACTTTCAGGGTAGTTTTCTTCATTAGGAAGTTGGTCCTGCCACTCTAAGGAACTTTTCAAAACCGAACAGCGGAGTTCCAGAGTCCAGCCTACAGCTGAGGCTCTTGCTCAATTTCTTCCCCGAATGCTTGTCTCCATTACCCTTTAACCTGCATCTTTGATCAGACTGATCTATGGGGAGTTCAGCAATGGCAGACTTCAGCTGTGCCTTTAATGTCTGATGAGCCTGCTAGCACACTGTGTTTTTCATTTTGATCCAAAGGAGATCTAATGAGAGATCATTTCTTGATAACTCACTGTCTGCTTTCAACATCAGTAGGAAAATGCTGTGCTGCAAAACAATCCCTATTTTGGTTTAATTGCCTTTGAAAAGGGGGCACAAGAGGCAGCATCAACTCCTCAGAGTTTGGGTCTGATTTCCTGAGGTGTTTCATTTCAGAAGGGGCCCCTGACAACAGGCAGAGAATAAAAACAAGTGTGGTCTGGGGCAGACAGTGTTTTTCAAACAGTTGGCCAAATCTCTCTGGCAGCCGGGAAGCAGCTGAATCATCAAACTCTAGGCCCCTGACTAGATGGAGGCTGGGGTGCACTGAAGTGCATTCCAGCCTGACTGTTAAGCCCAGAGATATGGCTGCTGCCCCAAAGCTGGCTCCCTTCCAAAGGGCTGGCCTGGCTGAACTGCTCATCAAAGTTTTATTTTGTCTCTTTTCTCTCCTTTTTTCGTCCTCTTTGTGACTTCCCAGACAGCACTTGCTTGCCTCAGATGGAGGATTCGTGTGAATTTGGGGGTTATCTTGGCTATCTCCTGTCCTCTGCAACTAAAATTCACGAAATGTATTTCCTGGTTGGAGAGTCAAAATTACAGAGAAGAAAGTCACTGAGATAGAGTATTCAGGGAGTGGATAAGGATGTGCCATGTACAGGATCCTAATAACGCCAATCAATGTAAATATATGCCATAACGTGAGCTAAGACAAGTAATATCAACAAGTATGTAAAACGAGATAGAGGAATCAGAAGAGGAAGGCGGAGGGGGAGGGAAGGGGAAGGGGATTAGAAAAAAAAAGCTGTAATCTGTACATGTAACTGCTACCCAAAATGAATGTAAATGTCTAGAATTGCAAACATGTACTAATAAAAAAATTTTTTTTTAAAAAGGAATGTCAGACATTAGAAACTGAAAGGCAGAAGTTTAGACAAATCCTGAGACCTGGTCTGAATCTTAGAAATTTTGACATCCTTCATGAAATCCTTTAACTGAAACCTTGTAGAATGGAAGATAATGAAGGGATCCTAGAAAGTAAATGGATCCCCCACTGATACCAGAAACAAATGTTTGAAGTCCTTAGATACTGTGGTCTGAATGTTTGTAGCCCACCTCCCCTAACACACACCCCTAAAGGAACCTAATGTGGTGACATTATGAAGAGGTGTTCTGGGGAGGAGCTAGGTCCTTAAACTCATGAACGTCACTGGGGCCATTGTGAAAGAGGCCTTAGGGAGCTTGAGTGCCCCTTCTGCCTGAGGGGACACAACAACAAGATGCTATCTATGAAGCTAAAAGCAATCATCACTAGACACTGAGTCTGCTTCTGTCTTGATCTTGGACTTCTCAACCTCCAGACTTGTGAGAAATAAATTTCTACCCCCTCTCAATTACCCAATCTAAGATATGTTGCTATAGCAGCCTGAACAAACTAAGATTTTAAGTGTGAAGGATGAATACTAATCTATTTCCTGTGCCCTGTATCATTGCTATGCCTGACTACGAATGAGCACAAAAATATCTGGTGTTTTCCTATTGCTGCTTAGATGCAGGTGACTATTGTTTAATTACTTTTGTTTCCGATAGGTACAGGGAAGGACTTGATGTCTTACGGACTGACAGTGCCATGTTGGGCCCTGATGAGAACCTGGAGCTGTCCAAACTTGTTCAGACAAGTTTTTCACTTAGAGGAATATTGTGGAAGAGTGGAGATTTCTTCACTCTTCACAATAAACTGGGAAAGCAGAGGTAGGGGGAGGAGCCTGGGACTTGGAAAGAACCCTGAAATTCCGCAGTACTCTAATCTATTGTCTGAAGTCTGATGGGAAGAGAAAGAAACTGGATTCCCTACCCTTTAGTTTTAGTCTTTGCCAACAGCATTTCCTCTCCATTTTGTTCTCCCTAACTCTACCCATGATGGTCATGGTCTTCTCTAACCCTACCCATGGTGGTCCTGATGGCAATATTGTGTGCATTTATAAAACCCTAAAGACCTATCACACATGTTTCCACAGATGAGAACACTGAGGTACAAGAGAAAGTGAATGATTTATCCAAAGTCACATGGGAAAGTGGCTTAGAGCCAGGTCTACTAGGTCATCAGTTCCTGGGACCATTACTTCTCTTACACACTGAACCGTTGAGTTTAGTTTCTTGTATTTTCGAGGGTATCAAAATCACCTAGGAAGAATTTTAAAAATGCAGATTTATGTACTCAGAGATGCAGTCGGTCTGGAGTAGGTACCTGCAATCTGCAGTTTCAGTGAGGCTCCCAGATGCTTTTGATGCAGGTAGTCTTTGGGCCACACCTGAGATGAAGGCCAATCTATAGCCCTGAGCTGTTCAGAGATTATGTTTACATTTCTAGAGATAATCTGTTTGTTTTTAGAGTTTTACATGGGTGGAAGAAAATAGCAGGGCTATTCCTAAGAGGACCAAGGAGTGAGGAAGGTGGAGGAGCGTGGATACTGCTTGGTAAAGGGCACTTGTTCCCCAACTCTTTCCCTCAAAAGTCCGTATGAGGTTTCCCTCTTTGCCATATGAAGTTGGGTTCAAATGAACACCAAAGAAGACCTTGAAGATAACCATCTCTTGAAAACTGGCCAGGAGACAGGTGGCCAATGACCAAAGAAAGAGAATTTGCAATCATGCAGTAGGGTGACTCTAGGTAAACAGGATATTTGTACTTGAGCTTTGGGGGTTCCGCCACCCCCAGTGCCAGGGATGGAATCTGTGACCTCCTACATGCTGTGCAAGTGCTCTACCGCTGAGCCTGAGCCTGGGTCTTCACTTGGTGCAGCAGGGAGGGTCTTTTTACTCTGAAGCCAAACAGCTTCGAATCCTCTGGCCGCCAATTAGTAGCTGTGTAACCTTGGGCAGGTCACTTAACTTTTGCATGCTTGAGTTTTCTCATCTCTACACTGAAAATATTATTGCCACATGCTTCCTAAGATTGTTTTAAGGATTTAAATAAAACAACGCATGTAAAGCACCTAGAACAATAACCAGTGACTAAGAGTAGTAGAATTAGCAGTAGTAGAGGTTGGGGATTTAGCTCAAGTGGTAGAGCATTTGCCTAGCAAGCTCAAGGCCCTGAGTTTGACCTCCAACACTCCCCATCTCCCACAAAAAAAAGCAGTAGTAATAGTTTTTTGGTTTTTTATTTTGAGACAGTCTCACTAAGTTGCTAAATTGCCCAGACTGGCCTTGAGTTTAAAATCCTCGTGCCTCAGCCTCCCAGAGAGCTGGGATTATAGATGTGTGCCACCATGCCCAGCTAGTACTATTAGTCTTAACTACAATTTTCCTGAATCTTTGTTGAGCTTTAATCAATAAAAGATGGCATGGGCTGAGAATCAGTCTTTTCAGTGGTTTTCATGTTTCAGTGAGCTATCAAACACAGTGCTCAGAAGAGCCATGGATGACACTATTGTGGCTGTCCACTAAGTCTCTTTCCCAGACTAAAAGATGACTCCCCATGAGGCCCTGGGTTCAAACTCCAATGCCCTCATACACACACACACGAAAGAAAAGAAAAAAGAAAAAGAAAGATTAAAAAGATGAATCCTGATGAAATATGGTACCTCACAGGGCAAGGAGATGTTTGATCCACAAAGATAATATTTTTTTCTGTCCTCTAAAAAGTAATCAATAGAATTTAATGAAAATCTGATTTGTGTTGGTAGATAGCAGAGTATACTTTCAAAACACTGTGGAGCAAAGTTATTGTTTCCCTTTTAACTTTTCCATCTCTATAAATGGCAATGAATGATAATTGCAGATACAAGGGCACTGAGGCAACTCCAACAGTATGAAGAAAGCCTATGGGGCACAGGCCTTAGTCAACTGCACAGTATGTCATGGTAGTTAGTTATAGAAATTACACCCAGAGACTGTCTTCTCAGAATTTGGTGGTGGGTAATATTTTGGAACATTGGCAGAGTACAAAGTTGGTACATTTATAGGAAGCATATTGGATGTCTGGAGACCCTAGTGTGTTTGTATGGGGTGGTATGAGAAAGAGAGAGGAGAAAGGAAGGGGGAAGGGAAGCAGGACAGGGAGAGATGAAGAAAGAGAAAGCAAAGGTGTAAATGTGTATTGTGTAGGAGTGGGGGTTGAGGATGGAAAGCAAGTAAAGAGAATTTCTGAGATGCAATGAAGGGAAGAGAGGCAGGAGTCTAGCACTAAGTGTGAAATCTTCTAGAAGCTTCTGGAATACATCACCCTTCATAGGAAAAAATGGCATTTCATTCTAGTCTTAGTCAACTCACCTACCAGCAGCTTTACATCTTGCTATCCTTACTGTCATTCATGCTCACAGGCACATCAGCTTCAGTCCCCCAAGCCACTTCATGGTACATTCCTCTGTACATTTGCTGCTCATGTGATCAGCAGCCAGGCAGCAAGGCATCAGGCTGCCAGCGAGTAGCCTACATTGAAGTGCAAAGAAAACATTGACAAATATAAAATACTTATATTCTTAAGTGTCTGGTGTCAATTACAGCCAGTTAATACTTTAAAAATGTGACAGGAAAGGCGTAATGGTATCAGTATTGGAGACTAAAGGCTTGTGTCTTTGATTATGTGCATATGTGTATCTAAAGAATACGTTCTCACATAGAAATCTTTCAGTAACTGGCAATCTTCATGAAAATGATGTAAGAAGGGTAAGTTCATTCTTGGCTTTTTCTTTCAACAGGTTCGGTTACATCTTGTAAACTGTTCACAGATCAGACCATTTATTCCCCAACGAGTGTCTGTTTGGCCAGGCCCCAAGGCCTGTGAGGTTGGAGGGTGATGGCGGCTGCAGGAGAAGTTTTGGCTACTGTGCTTCTTGTGCACATGTAGTTCTCACATTTTCCCCTTAGAATTGGATAGTCCCTTGCAGAGTACACAGAACACAGAAGACATTTTCCATGTACTTTACAGCCTCCAAAACACTTAAAGCTTTTCTTGTAATCCCAGTTCAGTTGGACTTTGACAAGTTTTTATGTAGGTATAATTCAGTTTAATCACTTAAACAGAAGAATTTGGGGAAATATGTTTTCATTTTGATAATTTTGCACCTAAATAGGACATAACCATCAAATAAAAAGGCTTTCAGGATTTTTTTTTCCACTAGACTGCAAAACATCTTTAATTCTTCCATTGATGTATGGTTTAAATGAACTAAAGCCAGGGTTTATAGAAGGTCAAAAGAGAAAGCCAGAATTAATGGAAATTCATGTTTTGCCTTTTGGGGACAAACTGAATAGGAAAAAACTATTATCTAGAGCCAGGTTCTTCAAAATACCTAATGAATCAAAGGAGAAAAGCATACTCTTTTGCAATTAAAGCAACTGGCTTTGGTGAAACCAGCGTTAACACAATCCACAACAAGTTTTATGTACCAGTATGGTTTGGAAAAGTAAAACGTCTATGTCTTATGTGTGGGATGTACATTTCAGACGTGCTGATTGTATACATTAGGCCAGTTATGATGATACACACTGCTCCTGGTCTACAGACCTTTAAAGAAATTGGTGAGGCTTGATCTCAGGGAAAGTTTTCACCCAAGTTGTGTGACATGTCTGATGGTACTTAAGTATTTACAAGGTGTGATCATAAAATATAGTGAACACTTAAAAAAATTGTCCTAGTAAAAGATGCATTGCTATTATTCTCCTCAAAAATCTCCCTCTCACTTTGAATACATTTATCCCATCATTCTTGCCACTTTCTGAAGAAGTCTTGAGAGTCCTCTTTCGTGTCTTTAGTTGCGCTATCGTGGCTGCCTCAACGTCCTGAATCCATTCAAAACATTTATCTTTTCTGGTCATTTTGACTTTGGGGAAGAGCCAGAAGACCCACAGTGCCAGACCCAGTGAAAAGTGTAGATGAGGACACACTGTAATGGATTTAACTTTTGGAACTGACTCAGGACATCAAGGTAGCCACAACTCACCCAACTAAAGGCATTCGTGAATGAGGTCTTTCAGAACTGTTTCAGAAAGTGGCAAGATTGATGGGAAAAGTGTGAAAATTGAGTGGGTGTATTTTGAGAGGTATTAATGGCAATGTGTTATTTATTGTAAATTTTTAAATTTAAGTATTTATCAAAAATTTTCTTCACATTTTGCATGTGTTAGATTTCTGTGGTTCAGAGTATAGTGTAAGGAACTTTAAGACAGAACCTACATTCTACCTGTACAGTAAAACTTTGGTTTGTGAGCATAATTCATTCCAGAAACATGCTTGTAATCCAAAGCACTTGTATATCAAAGCAAATTTCCCCATAAGAAATAATGGAGCTGTGCTGAAGATGGCAGAGTGGTGAACAGCAGAGAAATAGCCCCTCCAAGATTTGGTGTCCAGACACTGGAATATACCAACATGAGGAAGAGAAGAAGGAGAGAAGTGGGTCCCTGGGACCCAGCAAGGATCTGAAGTTAGAATTGAAGTCCACAGGGAGAGCAAAGAGAGGGACCTCAACACAGAGGAAGGAGGTGGCAAGCAGCACTTTCTCCCTGAGCCCTGGCTCATTGAGTGGGAGGGGCAGCTCAAACCTGCACATGCATGGTAACTACTGGCAACCCCAGAGGCCTCCACAGAGAAACACACCAATGGAATGGAGTGGAGGACATGGCAGACTTTAGAGGTTGGTGAGTTATCCCAACTCGGATGTCCCCCAGGAGAGGGTGATTCGATGGATGCCATCTTGGAGAGGGGCAACTGGGCTCAGAACTCAGAGCAGCTGCGTGCTGATCCCGTCTAGTAGCTCCCAGTATCAAGGTGAGGCAGAGTTGAGTTTAAATCGGCAGGGGGTCAAGGAGCCAAGTTCAAGCCAGCAGGAGGCACATGGAGTATTGCAGGCTGAACAACTTGGGTTCCAGCCTCACAGCCAAAAAACAGCCTGAACATCAGTGCAACTAAAGGTGCAGGCTTGCTGGAATTGTCTACTACCCCACTGTAAATCTACTGCTGACTTGCTGGGATTAATCAACATGGAGCTGGCCTCTGTCTGCCCGCTCTGTCTGCCAGTGACAGCAGAGACACACCCTGAAGTGGACTACTATTTTTCTTCTTTTCTTCTTGTTTGTTCTTGTTTTTATATGAGTATAAACATTGTTTCTAGTTTTGTTGTTGTTGTTTTGTTCTGTTCTTATTTTTATTTCTTCCTTCTCTCTTTCCCTGCTGTCTTCTTCACAAGTTTTCCAAAGTTTGCATAATCTTCCTTTGTTATCCAGCCTTTCTTCTAATCTCTTTCTCTTCTTCTATTTAGCTATTTTTCCCCTAATTGCCTTTAAATTTTCTCTCCTGAGGGTAATATCACCATATTGAGGGCATATTTACTGTATACAATTTTCTTGGTGGAGCTCAATAGTAGAGCCCTTGTCTAGCATACAAGAGGCCCTGTTTCGTCCCCAGCACAATATGTAACTAAATAGGTGCTAAATAAATATTTGCCATGCTGTTGACAGAAGTCAGTGTAACAAATGAAAACTGAGCAGGGGGCTGTCTCAAGTGTACATTAAAAATATGGCCCACTTTTTAGTCTGCTTTCCATGATTTGGATGAAAATACCTACTTCTGAATATGAGCCCATCTGTATGACAGAGCCAGGTTTACATAATATGTTTCAAAAGGCTGGCTTGCTAAATATTTCTCTCTGGAACTTTATTACCTTATTCTTTCATTTAGCCTGAAACCTCAGGATAATGAGATCCCTTTTCCAAAGTCTGAGAATTCTTGAGGACCTTTCAGTGTTTCATCTTTCAGATCTTAGTATGAAATTGTAGGATCAAGTTGCTCTACTGTTAACACGTAGCTGAGATTAATGTTAAGAAAAAAAAGGAGTGTTAACCAGAGAGATGGGAGGGTGAAAGATGATGCCAAAGTACCAGGGAGGAGAGTGTTCTGGAGCATAGTGAAGGACTCTGCAGGGAAAATCTGGTCTACGGAGCTCACTGCAGATCCAGGTCCTTGGTGGAGTAGGAGCTGCAAGCAAAACATGCATACAGAAAAGGATTTGGTAAGTGTCAAAGTCAAACTTACAACCGTCTAGTTGTGGACTAGGAGAACTGGAAGAATAATTAACAGGTCCTAAATGCTAATAAAATATAGAGATATGGAAAGTTTAAGTGATTTTTCCCAAGGTCATATGGCTATTTCTCGAAAGAGCCAAAAATAAAAGTTTAATATTTTTACTACTCCAACAACTATATTCAGTTCTTTGTTAAATACCTCTTACATCTTCAGCACTGAGCTACCTACTGCTGGGAGTTCAGGTTTCATCTATGATCTCGAAGTGTTCCACTTTACCATTACGAAGTCCTTCATTTTCCTTTATTTGTAATAAAGACTCTCTATTGTGAAGGCCAAAAATACACAAGCAGTATGACCTAATTTGTTCTGGGATACTGTAATTTAAATATAATAAGTGAATTCCTCTGCTTTATAGCACATTCAAATCATTCAAGGTAACAAAGTCAATGATGCAGAAATAACTTCTGTATCAATAACTTCTGAGTCAATTTTAACAGCCCCTTCTGTGTTTCATTTAGTTATCAAGTCATGAAGATTGTGGCCTGGTAAGCTCTCTGAGGCCTTCCCCTTTACTTACAAAGCCTTCATTCTCTTCTCAGACTAGAGCCTCATTGCCTCTCATATGGACTATTACAACAGTCTCTAAATTGGTAGCCTTATACCTATTTTCTGAAATCAGTACATACCTATGTCAGATTAATATTTGAAAAAATACTGCTTTATATTTATCCATCACAACTCTGCAGGTGCCTTTGGTACCCCCCATTGACCATGACCAAGGATAATGGCCAAAGTCTTATGTTGACTTCCCAGTCACTCTCTTTGTTCTCTTTGTACTCACTTGTTTATGGACATATCTTGTTTCTGGCGCTAGCCTGTTCCTTTCTAAGAACAAGGACTCTAACTTGTCTTTCAATTCCCACATTCTAGCACAAAGTAGGTACTTAGCCCATGTTTCTTACTGATGTTACTTCCCATAGTATTTAAATACTTTCAGTTAATGTCCCCTGAGCAAGTTTACAGAAGACATTTCAGTATTTGCTAAAGGCATATGCTATTAGTTATTTGATTTGATCTTTGTAATCATTAATTTTTAGAATATTTCATATTATGTTTAATTTTAAACTCATATACACATTCACTTGAAATTAAGTCAAGCTTTGGCAGAAACTGACCTAATCCCTTAATATATACTCCAGTCACCTATACTGTTATGGTTTGACTTGTCTTTCACTGTTTAAGCTAAAATCTGTCATATCACTGCTAAATATACAACCCATTGTGGCTAAGAATGCTAAGAGAGAACAAATAATCCTCCCTTCTTTGTGCTTTGTGTTTGTTCTCTATATCAGTTCCTATATAACTGTAGTCCCAGTGGATACATAGGAAGTCAATAAGAGTTTTAACTGAAGGCAAAGGAAGAATTATACTCAGAGAAATTTCATTTATACCCATTTTTAATTAGCTAGAAAACAAGCTGTGGAAAAATTGCTGGCTTAACAATTAGAAAACAGGGTTCCAGACTTGGTTTTACCAGGAACCAGCAGTATGCTATTAGAGTCATACAAATACTCATGGTGAATCTATTTCTACATCTGCTGGACATAGAAGTGGTAGATTTGAGTCATTCATTTCACAGGGTAAATGGTTGTTGAAAACATGACAGCCATGCTGCAAAACACTTTAAGGAATGGAAAAATGCTTGAGCAGAGCCTAGGTATGAATGTCTGTCCTTGAGGAGCTTATTAACTGTAGAAGGAGAAAATTTGTACCCAAAGGACTGAAATACAAAGTAGATAGGCATAAAAAAATGAACGTGGTGCAAATAAAGTTATATAATGATTTTACAGATCCCTTCACCTTAAACATTTTATGATTTGTAGTTAATATTTCATGACAAGTCGCTCCTTCCCAAAATAGAGGTATTATAATTATTTATTAAAGTGTTTTCTTGACTAGCCTCACATTCCATATCAAAGGAAAAGTTAAGATGTTTCAGTTGAATGCTTTGGACCATAAGCACAAGGAAACAAGTCAGCAAAAGAAAACAGCAAGAATTTTTAAAATTAGTTATGATTTTTAAATGTACCTTTTTTCTTTTTCTCCCCTGCTCCCCTGTACTGAGAATTAAACTCAGGGAGCACTGAGCCACACACGCGGCCTTTTCTGTTTATTTATTTTTTATTTTCAGACAGGGTCTACTTAAGTTGTCCAGGCTGCCCTCAAAGTTGTGATTCCTCCTGCATCAGCCTCCCAAGTAGCTGGGATTACAGGGATCCACCACCATGCCCGGCTAAAAATATGTATTTTTAAAAGAATTTTGAAGCCAAAAATCTAATCGCTCATCACAGAGCCTCCTCCGTACATGTAGCTATCAAGAGGTCAGAGGAGTTAAAAATGAAGTGCATTGGATGGCGCTTTCCTCATCCTGGTCAGCATGTAGGCAGGAAGATAAGACTAAATAACAGAAGATGAATTTTAAATAGATTGGTATAAAATTGCATAGTAAAACAGCATTATAGGAGGTAGGAGAAAAGAAACTTTGTAATGATGGAAAGATCTGCCTTTAGAATCGTCAGATCTAGATTTAAAACCATTTCTGCCTTACTGGCTCTGCGATCTTGAGCCCATTGCTTAACTTCCCTGTAACTCCTCAACTGTAAAATGAAGAAAATTGTTGAACCTGCTATGCAAGATTGTTGTGAAGATTAAATAAGCCAATGCATGTAAAAGTACAAACAGTGCCTAGACCACAGAATTATTTAAAGGCCATTTGTTGATTTTAATAATCAAGGTGAGTTGGAATGACTAAGGAAGTTCGACCCCAAGATGGACATCTAAAGATAGCAGAGAGGAGGGAGTAGGATCATTATAAGTGAAATCTAGTTATAACTTTGACCCTTAAAAAATGAAAGACTATATTTTATGTATTTCTATAACATA
Source organism: Hystrix cristata (assembly GCA_004026905.1). Lineage (NCBI taxonomy): Eukaryota > Metazoa > Chordata > Mammalia > Rodentia > Hystricidae > Hystrix > Hystrix cristata. The sequence continues at coordinate 21,492 of PVJO010003920.1, read as the reverse complement.
TGTAGCAATAAACTAATGTCAGCAACCCTAAACTAATCTTTAGGAATAATTACTAATCTAGTACTAGTCAGGTTGCCACTTTTCAAAGTAACCATTAAACTGTCAAATCTTGGAATCTTTAAATGTACAGCTGTTGAAATTTGGTTCATGGATCACGAGAGTAAGTGAAAACAAGCACAATTTATTTGCTAAGGACAACAAGTTTTCTTTTGATGTGTTAGCAGCCCCGAATGAGTACAGCATTGAGAAATTTTCCAAGTAGCATAATACTTCTTTTTTTTTAAAATAGCATTTCTCAAGTTGTTCAGGCTGGATTAAGTATTTGACCAGCCTTGCACCTTTTTATATTTTTTATAGATTTTTATTAAAATTTATGCAAAATTACACAAATTTGCAGGTCATTACATGAGCTTACAGACCACAATACATTGTGCCTTTTGCTTCTGACAGTGAGCAATGTAAACAACTGCATAGATGCAGCATTAAGTCACAACTGCATAAAGGTACTCTAGTACCTAGTGTACATGTCACTATTTTAAGTTTGGGCTATTAGGTTCTTACTTTTAAGGTATCACTATTCCTCTGGATTCCCATTCCTCTCCCCCTTGCCCTCTTTTTGTTCTCTTGAACCCTTTGCCTGTTAGCTTACATCTAATACTTTGTCTTTTTGTAACCACTGTTTACTCTTTTCTTTTGTTTGTAGTTTGCCTCACTCCAATGAAGGATACCATACGGTATTCCAGCTTGCAAGTCTGATTTATTTCACTCAACATTATATTTTCCAGGTGCATCCATTTTCCTATAAATGACTCTAGTTTGTCTTGCGTCTTTTTAAAAAATATGGTTTATATAATGACAACTGGCACAGCAAAAACATTTTGGTACTTTGGGATGACATGCATTAGAAACAGAAGATACACATTATCAGAAATAAAACTGAAAAGCAGAGGCTCATTCACTGAATTCAGTTTCAAGGAAGGAAAGCACATACCTTATTAGGAATAAGTTGTTTTCTGTGTCGACACGAACTACAGACCTACTGTATTTGAAGCATGAGTGAACAACAGCCTCATGGGCTTTCATACATGGGAGCTGTTGTGGGCACATCACGTCACACTTTGACTCATGTGTTCTGGGTTAGGAAAATTTATTTGGGGAAAAAAATAAAAGTTCTCTCTATTTAACTTCCCAGTGAAATTGCACTAGTCTGGTGAGTCCTCACTCCTTGGCTTTGAGTGGAGGTAGCTTTGTTCTCCCCCTCAGGCTCCGAAGGATTAGAAAAACTCACAGTAGCATTTGGCCTCTAGGTTGTGGTAACCTGACCCAGGCAATCACCCCTGGGAGCCCAGGGAGGCAGATTTCCAGAGGTTACAAGAAAGTCATTTGTCTGAGGAATTGTTAGCATTCTGCAAGGGGTGGCGGTGGAGACTCAGGGCAGTTACAAAGAGCGAACACTTTAGAACTGAGTTCTTTTCGGAGAATTGTCTTTCTGTACACAGCCAGTGCTTCTAAGAAAAGAATTTTCTTCCATCGCTCCACCGTGGCTTAAAGACCTCTTTGTGTCATTAGTGGAGATTAGTCTCAGAGGGGTGCATTTCTTTTCAGCAGATGAGGCATAATCCTACTTATTTAAATCAATTATTTAAACCTTCAAAGTTGATCAGGAGTCATGAAGCAATTTTGGGGTTTAGTAATGCAAGCATCCTTAAATAGACTTGAGGCCTAAGCCACAATCAAGAGGTATGTCATGATCCCATGGGAGAAAAATTCGTTATTTCCTCCAAAAGACTTTTAAGGACATTTTAAAAACAGTTAAGCGTATCTTATAATAAAGTCAGATGCATTTTGAATAAACCGGTAATAAGATACAGGCACAGAAAAGGTGTTAAAAATTAATGTGCTCCTAGTATCTAACATTAATACTTGTTTCTCACAATGAAAGATTCTAAGATCTTGCCTTTCCACTTAGAGACGGTTTCAAGTGTGAAAATATGGTGGATGAAATGGATAATTCAGGTTGCAAGGCCAGGAATTTTGTGTTCTGTCCCGCTGCCTGTTGCTTCCCCTCCCAAGATACTGTCTCAGAGGTTTGCCAATTACAACAGTGTGACTGTTTTGAAAGAATGTTCACTTGAGTTCCCAGCAAAAATAATTTCAAAGAGACGTTGCCATTCAAAACATTCACAAATGAACTCCATACTTCATTACCTCAGCTGCAGGCACAAATATAAAGATAGCAGGACATTTTTATTCAAAATACGCTTTTGACTGAAACAAACAAAAAATTATAATCTCTGTTAGAAAAAAGTACCCAAAGAAAGGTAAAGGTAAAATAACTACCTCTACTTCTAAAGTGGGCTTTATAGTCTTGTTACTGACTGACATACTCGTTTTCTGCCCGATGGATCCCATTATTTTTATAGCCTCTGACCATGTGATGGTTACTTAGGTTTGTAGGATGTTGAGCATCTGTGGCCGTGGCAAACCACTGAAGTTAAAATTGTGCAGAGGAAAGAGAATGTGGTTTATTGGATGCTAAAGTAAACTGAAAATCAGCAAGATCTTGGTTCTATTTCTGGCTACTCTTTGGACAAATCCTACCTTCCTTGACCTTGAGCAACTCATTTAACTCTACCCTAGATGGTGCAATTAGGCCTCATTATAGGAAAGCTTCAATACCAAAGTTTTCCATAGCATAATTTATAAAGCAGGGAATAAATGTAAGATGCATTCATTGAGGAATTGCTCACTCTTGAAGCTTCAAGGCCCACTGTCTAATGGTACTGTCAAAAGTACAGCTGAAAACAGATTCTAGAATAACAGTGGAAACACAAGGCTCATTACCCAAGAGGCAGTTATGGGGAGAAAAGGAGAGACCTAGGACAAAAATTTACAATTACTTTCTTTCCTTTCTCTTCTATTTCTTCCTTCCTTTGTTTTATTGGAAAGGGAGTAGGAATTGCTCAATGTCACTTGAACAAGACAAGGGACTACTTGAGGGTTTTATAGGTAAGAGTATCTGGGATGTTTAAGAACCAAGGCTTAAACTGAACTACCTTTGGAGGGGCCACCGGTTTTCTATGTTTGGGAATATAACTCTTAAAGCCAAGTCTCAGGACTAAATCTTCAGTTGTAGGATGTAAGATGGTGATAAAACAGAATTTATCTTAGTCAAGGTTACTCTAACAAACAAACAAATTCAAGGCTGCATTTATTTTATATATTGAAAGATAATTAGACCAGGTGATTATTATTTCTGATGTTTCATAGCATTAAGTAAATGCATCATAATAATAAAATAGTCTCTGAATTCTAGAGCTGGTAAGATAATTAGAAATAAATTATTTTAGAAAAAGATAAACTGAGGCACAGATGAAAGAAGTGAATTATCCAAGATCAACACAGTAAATTTTTTTTTGTTTTGCCTTTTGAAACAAGGTCTTGCCACACAGTTTAGGCTGGCCTTGAACTCGCTATGTAGCCTAGGCTGCCCTCGAATTCATGGTGACGTGATGTTTCAGCTTCAGCCTCCTGAGTGCTAGGATTACAGATGTGTGCCACCACGTCTCACACACAACACAGTATTGAGACTAAAAATCAAATCTTCTGAACCTTATTAGAGTAGTAAATGTTGCATTGCTTAAATTTAAAACTGTATTGCCTGACAAGTTCCTAGATCTAGCATCACTTGAGTTTTCCTTCTATGAGGAGCCCAAGTACTATGAACCCAGTTACTGAGACCATAACTAATTTGAGTTGTACATCCTTTAGTTTTGATTCCAGCTTTAATTTCTCCATCAGTATCACACATGTTATTAATTGCTATGATTGTTATTATTAGTCCTAACAGAATGAAAGGAGAAAGATATTAAGAGAATGAAAGGCATTGTCCAACAAAGCCACAGGATCATCTACAGAAAATTTTTAAATAAATAAGACAATTGCTGATGGATTTTTGTGCTTAAAAATAGTAGGCAAGATGAATCTTTTCCAAAGTCATATTCTACAAGTGCATAGCAGTGCTAGGTCTTCTACTGGAATATACTGTACCTTCTGGCAAAATACAAAATGCCACTCCTGTAGGCAGATGAACGGAAAAGAAGAGTCCCCACTTGGCAGATGGATCACAAAACGGCCCACCTGTGGCCTGCGCCAGCCGTATTTCCCCACCTGCTGCCACTGTACCTGGAGCCTCCATGAAGGGTCCAGTCTGCATAACTTTAAGCAGTGACTCTTAAGCACTATTATCCTTATTCCAAAAACTGTTACTTCTGTCTCCATTAGCAATCATTAATATGCAACTGTGGAACACACACACACACACACACACACATCTCGGCATTTCATTAGCTTGACTTTAATGTTGACAAAGACAACAGCCTAAAATCTCTGTAGCACAGCTTTCTAAATTACCAAACACACTGACCATTCCTGCTGATTCTCAGTCTGCCCTGTCGGCCTCTTCCATCCAGCCAAATCCTCCTGCAACTTTAAAGCTATCTCTTTCAAGAAATGTTTGCTGATTCATCCCAATTCTTCATTAATATTCCTTACATTCCTCATGATTCACTGTCTGTGGGGAATTTGGCACAAATATGGTAAATGAATGCATTTATCTGGAGGCCCCAGTAATGCTTCAGTCGCCAAATTGCATGGGGGGATGACATGGGAATTGCAAGAGCAGGTTCAGGGCAAGGTAGAAGTCAAGCCAGCGCCTCCCTAACAGCTCCGTATCATGGGGCAAGGTGAACTTGCAAGTAAGAAAACAAACGTATAGTTTGCCCAGCGCACTCAGAACCAGCTTATGTGATCCAAAGTCCTACAGTCTGGGTCTGTCATACAGATACCTGCCCAGCTGATGCTTCCAAAACCAACAGATCCATCCTTCTAACTAGCTGTCGAGAATATCTGGTGATTAAGAGTATCCACCTCCTGAGTAATGCAGGTCGAGCTTCCAGCTGAGTTACTTTCAACAGGAGAAACTTCTGTAGCCCGCTTAAAATGTGAGAAAAGGGCCGGATGTGTAGTTCAGTGGTAGAGTGCTCGCCTAGCATGCAAGAAACCTCAACTCCCCTCTCCGAAAAAGTGAGTAAAAAAGTCATGAAAAGTATTAAGTTGACTGTCATAGTAGATAAATTATTTTAATAATTTAGCCAATCCCCTGAAATAGCTGCCACCGGATACCCGCTTTCCTGAAACTGGGACATACTTGAGTGAAGAAACACATAAGCAATTTCAAGTCCATATTTTTAGTTTCAAACAGAAAGGGAATTTGAACAGGGAGTGGGGGGAGTAACAGCGACTGATCTGACTCCTGTTGATACCTTATCAAATATGTATGTGGAAATGTTCATTCTTTTCTGCCATATTGCAGTTGTGGTGCTGAAGACTGCTACCTTTAGAGGTCGAGTGAAAGTAAAGCTTGCCTTTTGGGGCAGGGAAGGGGGAGCAAAACAATGACAAGAAGGGCAAAAGGCTGCCTTACTTCCCTTTCTGTCCCAAAGCCCAATGCCAAATCTTAACACTCCAACTGAGCAAAGGTCATATACACCAATGAATTAATAGAAAAATGCACATTCAAGCTCCAGTGCCTAGATAGATTGTGTGTGTGTGTGTGTGTGTGTGTGTGTGTGTGTGTGTGTGTGTCTGTGACCGGCAGACAGATGGCCCAGCTTGCTCAGAGCAGCCCCAACACTCCTAGAGAAGGGAAAAGATCCCACTCCATTCCAGTTCCTCCACTCAGCAGAATGAACAATCACAGAGCTCACCATTATTTGGGAGGCATTTGACTACATTTGAGGACAATCGTATATTAGGGTGCTCTCTGATCATTCCATAAGTATTTGTCTTGAGTCCTCAGAAAGTTTAAAAACTCACTGAGAGCCAGGCCCGATATCCACGCTGCTCGTGTTTCCCAAAGGATATAACCAAGACACAGAGTAAGTGTCAGTATCTGTATGATTGAATATAAAATTAAATTCCTATTTTTGAAACTCAGTATAACCTAGTTTTACAGATATGAGAATAATGATATGGAATATTATGTTCAAAGCAGGTAGAAAAGAATTAAGAACTGGCAGTAGAGTTTAAGCCAAGAGTAGCTCCATTGGATGAAAAAGGCTGAACCTTCTAATCACAGACTAGGCTCTGTGAGTTAGTGACATTTCTTTGTAAGACACGAGAGATTTTTGTCCATTTGGAAGCAACATGTATTCAGGAATTGAGACAAACATTAATAGAACAAAAGCCGTAGCTCAGCTGTTTGGCGGAAATCGATCTGAACAACTTATAACTTCCTGGGTGACACATCATGAAACATTAAGCTAAGTGGCGGCACCTGGCTTTGGAACCATGCTCTCTAGGACGACTACCAATCTATCTGCGCTGAAAAGGAAAATCTTCCCCTCCCCAGTCCTTTCATGTAAAGCCTATAAACCAAGATGAGAATGATATCAAAGGGCTGTAAAAAAATAAAAGAGCTTCCCAACAGACAGTTATGTCTGTGTCAGGTAATTTCATGCAACTGTCTCAAACAAAGCAAGCAACAAGCTGCACTAAGGAAATGCTTTGAGAGCTCTAAGCTGTGAACAGAATTTATGAAGTTCAATATGGAAAGGAGGCATGGCGGTGTGGCAGGAGGGAAGAGCAATGGAAGCTGGGGTCACAATTCAGCGAGGTTGTCAGTAAAGATGTTTGCATTTACGCAGAAACTGCAGCTAGTGATTAGGAAGTGCAAGCACCCCTCTACCTGAAATACCGTCACAACCAGCTAGTTACTATCTCTGAGAGACAGATGAAAGTGTATTGCACAAAAGGAAAAGGCCAGGGCTGAGGGTGAGTAGGCTCCGTGTTGACTGGGAAGGATGGCCAATAGGAATACACTGATGGTGATATATGGCGGTATGTTTCTCCATATTGTAAAAACATAAAAGTAGTGCTTTACATAAGTTATCTTACAACTTAATCCTCATAACACCCCAATAAGGTGGGTACTATTATTCCCTCAGTTGTAAAGATGAGGAACTTGAGGTCAAAATAGGTTATGCATCTTGTTCAAAGTCATACATCCAGTGAGTGGCAGAGGCATGATGCCGAAATGATCTTACTGTAAGTATAGCCAATTGTAAGATGGGGATAAAAGTGGGGTCTACTTGGGCCTGAGGATGTAGCTCAGTGGTGGAGCACTCCTCTAACGTGAATGAGGCTCTGGCTTCCATCTCTAACACTGAAGAAAGAAACAACACAAAATATTGTGTCTACCTCGGAGTTGATATGAGAATAAATGAGGTAACATATGAGAACAACGAGGAGAGTGCCTGGCATGGAGCCAATGTTCAAAAATGGCTGGCTCTCAGTGTCTTTAAAGTCATCAGTGGTTTGCTACATCCTAAAAGTCTGAATCCTTTTTCCAACATCCTTGAGAGGTAGTTCCCAGCTCCTGATTACACATCTCCCCAGGGACAGAAAGCTCAGTACTCAAGCGAGCTGCTTCATTGTTTATCAGCTCTTGTTTAGAGGAATTTCCTTTGATCAGCTGAAATAAACCTCCCTATAACTTGTCTACTGGCTCTAAATTCTGCTACTGAGAGTAACACGGAGTAAGCCAACACCCTCTTCCACTTGACATGACAGATTAAATATGGCAAGAATAAGAGAATCAGTGAAGATTTTCGAGCCTAAGGAAAGGCAAGTCTGAAGGGGATGCATCTGATGACCCTCAGTAGAGTTGCACTGAAGAATGGTGGGAATGAAGACAGGGAGGCAGGTGAGGAGGATGTGGCAGTGACCCAGGTCGCAGGGATCAGGGCGAGCGCAGTGGCAGTGAGAATGGAGAAGAAGCACAGATAAAGGAAACATTTAGGGGGGGAAATCGGCAGGATGAGGGGACTGGCCAAGAATAGCGAGTGGGAGGGTAAGTAAATAATCTCATTGAGGGCCCTAAGGGCTCAAAACTAGCTTTTGAAAGTAGCCCTTTTCTGGCTTTTGTTTCGTTTGTTTGTGCAGGTCTGGAGGGCGTGTGTGCATCTTCCCAGAGCAGGAAGATGATGGCTTTGGACTTGAGCTGACAATTAAAAAAACATATCCAGTAAGTACCTGGGTGTAAAGGTGCATGTCTGTGATCTGAACACTCTGGGAGACCGAGGCAGGAGGATCACAAGTTTGAGGCTAGCCTGGGCAATTTAGCAACCATAGCAAGACCCTATATCAAAGTAACAAAAGCCTGGGGATATAGCTCAGCGCAAAGGCCCTGGGTTTGATTCCCAGTACACACGTGTGTGTGTGTGTATGTGTGTGTTCGTGTGTGTGTGTGTTTACCCACTAAGTAGAGATAAGTGACTAGCAAGGGCTAAGAGATACACAATTTAAACCTGTCAACCAGATGGCTTGGATAAGTTAGATAAGCTGTCGATGGGGGACCTCAAATGGCAAGGCAAAAATCTGAATGGGGTCTAGTAGGTAAGTACCCCACATGTGAAATTCTAAAGGACCTGACATGAGGGAGCCTCCAACTGCCCTCCCACTCTACATTGTCCCTTTCTTTTCCTTTTGTGGTGAGTTGGATCTCCAATTCCTGTATCTCTTTTTACTTGCTCTCTCTCTTAGTCCATTTGTGCTGCCATAGCAATATATCACAGACTAGATAATTTATTTAAAACCAAACAGTGATTTCTCACTGTCCTGGGGGCTGGGAAATCCAAGGTCAAGGCATCAGCAGGTTTGATGTCTGGGGATAGTTGGGTCTGCATTGCTAAGATAGTGCTCTGTTGCTCCAGAAAGAAGAAAAACTTTGTCCTCACATGGTAAAGGGAAAGAAGGGACAGGAAGGGGGGCACATTCCGCCCATCAAGCCCTTTTCTAAGAGGTTCGTTCATGAGTGTGGAGTCCTTGTGACTTAAACACCTCCTAGAAGGCCCTACTTCCTAACACTGTTGCATCAGAGATTAAATTTCTGACACATGCATTTTGGGGGACACATTCAGACATGACTCTTAATATTGTGGTGAAAGCAAAACTGATGTTAGTGGTTTGGAGTGGTCATGTGGTAACATAAATGAGGGATTAAAAAAAAAAAACACCTGGATTCTAGTCTTGATTTTACCTCTTCTTTTGAATCTCAGAAGGACTCTAAGTGCCCTTACAATTCAAAACATTGAAGAGGTGTCCAATCTGCCTGCACTGAACACAGCCCCAGCTCACTGGCTCAGTGCTGCAAGCCTGTTTCCAGATTTTCCACTTATCCTCGAGTGCATAGGACAGAGAACACTTTAGTGTATACTGCTGGAAAGAGAAAAAGTAGACAGTATGGTTAAAAGAAAACCCAGAGACAATAGTTTTTGGTCTTGGCACAGAGCCCGATATAAATATCCAAACACATGCCTACTAGTACAACCATTCATTCACCCACTCCTGAACTCTGCGGGGTCATTCACTGCTGGAACTGAGTACGAGAAAATGGGGGGAGAGAGTAATTCAATTAAATCTAGTAGCTGCACAAGATTTCAAGTGGGGGAAAAACAAGAGTTATCTGTGGTGTATATAGTTCATGTTCAAATACATATAAAGTTAAGTATAAAAAGATGTAGTTATATGTGGAACAGTTATGAACAGTTCCTTCTTGGGAGGAGAGTAAGAATGGGAGGAGGGGCGAGAGGGATGGGAGACTCACTTTCCTCTGTAGGTGGTTCAGCGTATGAATTTCCACAGTGTAGGTGTACTCCTACATTACTTAGGTAATACTCAAAACAAGAAAGATGCTTTTCATTTTTAAAAGACTGGCTGCTTATTAAGTCCGAGAAACTGAAGACTTTAGAGTAGCATTTCTGGTATCACAATTATCACAATGATGAATGACTTCATTTTTTAAAATTTAATTTTATTTACCAAGAAGATGTATTGGCACATTGTATACTTAATGATCACACTCATCATAGTTACTTTGTACCTGTACATGATATAGCTTGGTTCCCCCCCACGCCCCTCCCTTCATGTTTTAGGATGATCGTGTTTTGTTTTTGCTTTGCTTTTTTTTGTGTGTGGTGGTACTGGAGATGGAATGCAGGACCTCCCGCTCGTGCTAGGCAAGTGTTGTCCACTGAGCTACACCCCCAGCTCTGACTGTGTTCTTTGAATGATGGACAACTTCCGGCCTCCCTTCTCAGGATCACCAGCCTCTCCAGGCTCATGGCCACCTAAGAAACAGAAAAGGGGTGTATAAAAAGAATGCAGAGGAGAAATGGAGTGTTTCCAATGCATCGAGAAGGCTGGCTAGTGGGCTGTACAGTCGCAGGGTTTAACCAAGCAGCACGCTAGGCACTGAACCAGAGGGTCTTCCTCGACCTTCTCCCACCATTTGGCAAGCAAATAAGAGAAAATGTGGCTGGTGTGAGTCCAGCACAGAGGTGGGGAACTCTGCAGCACAGTAGCGACAGTGCCCAGCCTCCCCAGATCTGGCACATTTCAGAAGCTGCTGACGTGTTGATGCCTGCTAAAACACGATGTGGGAAGAAGAATGAATGTGGGCAAGCTCAGCTAGCCGCTCAGAAGGAAATGATCTCATTTCTCTTGCTGGGCAACCCCCAGTTGATGGTAAATAGAGTAAGACAGGGTAGCATTTAAATTCCATCATTATTTTTTTTTTCTCCAAAGCCACAAATTTACAGATGATGGCTTCAACTGTCTCTTGAGCTCTTTATCATAGCCATCGCCAGAAAAGGAGAAATATTCAGAAATACTGTCTCGGCTAGAATTTCATTCTCTCACTCTTCTTTCAGGATATTTCCTTTTTATTCCCTTCAAATATACAAGGGTGGCCTTTGGCACTTGTGATGGTCTAATGTGCTGGCTGGGTGGAAGGCATGAATATGGGAGCCTTTAATCCATAATCTCTCTCCCAGCACAATTTGTCTGTGAGATTCCTTTCCTGTCCTGCCAGAGGGTAGTAGAGCTATAATTCATGATCCTGTGATCTTCAACATGGCTTCTGGCACAGTGAGTAAGTTCTTTGTTCTTTTAGGACAGAACTGTCACTCATCACTAAACAGCCCTTTATTTTTTCCCCCGAACACTGACTCATAGAATCATAGATTCTCAGGGATGGAAGGAAGCCGAGAGGTCGTCTAATCCAACCCCTTACTAGTTGTCTCCAGGCAGTGCCTAGGCATGGTGAATTACTTCATGCCCCCAAATAAGTAAAATTCAGTGAAATTAAAAGGGTGATTTGTGAGGCTCAGGGATGGAACACCTCCAAAAGGACTTTAAAGGGTTGTGTGTGCTTGAAGGTATGATGAAGAGAAAAGGCACATTTAATGACACCTTTGTTTCTGAGAGAATTAATGAGGTACAAACTCAAATTCTAAACTAAGAGGTTCCTACTTGTATGTTAATTATACAATTGCTCAATCATCCCTCTGGGGATGACATTAGCCTCAATTTACAGACTGGAACACTGAGGCTTTAGAGAGTTTAGAGTAGTTTGCCCAAAGCCATCTACCTAGTAAGTGGCAGAACTAATATTGGGACTTGGGATTGTTTAAGTCTTTGCCACTGGGCTGTATTGTCCAACTGTCCTCAAACAAAGACAGTTACTGTAGCAAAGAGCTGTTTCCTGAATTTATCCCCAGCTGCCAGGCTAGTGAGGAGGATATGTTTCATACTCTTTTCCCTCGACCCCTTGAGATCCTTCTCAGTGTAAGCCGTCATTTTGAGCTGAGGCAGAAATATTTCTTGCTTCTATCCCTTCACACAAAGGATGTTTTGGTTTCAGCCAAGTGCAAGAGAAATGCTTCCCAGAGCTTTGAAATGTCTCAGTCGTCTTGTTGGTGCATTTGGAGCAAGTGATAGGTTTAAAGGGAAAAATAGCAGCCTATGATCCTGGACAGCTGGTTTGAGAGCAATTAAAGCCCTACTCTGACCCAACGAATAAGGATCTTTCATACAAGCTCCTCATCCAGCTAGTTAAAATCTACAAGTCCATCAAATAGAAGCTTTTGTCTTATGTCTCAAAGGCAAGTTTTCTTATTACATGCCATCCTCTCAATACTACATTTTTTTAAAGCTGGGTTTCTATGCTGTGATTTAATAGCAAAAAAGAATAAGAATAGCACAAAAATAAATAACCAGAATCCCTCGTAAGTAACAGAGAGCCCATGGCTCTGTTTCATGTTCACACTTTGCCAAGTGCTCTCTCATTCTTTATTGTATTTGATTGTTCCAGCAACCCGGTGAGGTAGGCGAGAAAGACAATCTCCCCAATTTGGGGAGAAAGAGAACTGCAACAGAGTTTAGGAGAATCACTGAAGGTGTCAAGTGAAATGATGAAAAAGGCAGGACTAGGACCTAGGAGTCTTTCAGTTTTGTTCTGTCCATATTGGATAGTTTTATACTGACGTTTAGCATGTTCACAATTTTTCAACCATTATAAAATATCTCTAATAATTTTATCATCCTCCTTTGGTCTCGAATAGCTTGGCGTTAAAATGTACTTTTTTTATCTTCATGGAAATTAGTATATGTCAAAGCATTAATAGATTAAGTATTTGCTGGAATTTCCTGAACTTTATATTTTATGTTATCGTTATTATTTGGGGGGCTGGGAATTGTAGATGTTATTTTTGAAAATTCAGTGTATTGCCATTGTCCTTGCTAAATGTTAGCCCAGCAATAATATTAATGAAATTGGAAGTATAATTGGTTGTGTGTTTGGAAAGAACAAGTGAAAAATAACAGTACTATCCACCGCATGCTTCTATTTTATGTACATTGCTTCATTTAATTCTCCTCAATACCAAAAAAGGGAAGATACCACTATTGCCCCACTTTATATTTTAAAAATTGACTCTTTGGCTGGGGGTATAACTCAGCAATAGAGCATTTATTCAGCATGCCCAAGGTCCTGGGTTTGATTTCTAACTCTATAACAAAATAAAATTTAATAATGGACCTTAGAGATGTTAACACAACCAAGGCGTCACAGACGTTAAGTATAGTGAAATTAGGACTCAAATTGGTGTAGTCTGATTCCAGAATGTCGAGGGGTTTTTTTTGTTTTTTTGTTTGTTTGTTTGTTTGTTTTTTGAGACAGTCTTATTCTGCACTCCAGCTGGGCTTGAACTTGCTATGGAGCCCAGGCTGTCCTTGAACTGGCAATTCTCTTGTCTCAGCCTCTTGAGTGCTGGGATTTGGGGTGTATGCCACACACCTATCTAAAAGTCTAGTTTTTTGGGTTTTTTGGTAGGGTGCTGGAGATTGAACTCAGGGCCTTGTGCTTGCTAGGCACTTGTTAGCTCTACCACTTGAGCTAAATCCCCAACCTTCAAGTCTAGTTTTTTTTTTTTTAATGTTCACACTGCTTTATAGTAGTTGAAGGTAAAAATACTAGCAGCTCATCTTGAGTGTTTATCTACCAACTACTTTGCTAACATCTTGGCCTTCCTTATCTCATTACTGTCAAAACCTATGAAGTAAGTACAGGTATTATTTCCATTTTATAGATGAGGAAATTGAAACTAACAATGTTAAGTAATTTCAGTCATAAAACCAGTAAAGGAAGGACCTACCATACATCTTTGGTTTTCTGTATGCTATTTAGATAACATAGCTTATGAGCATGAAAAAAGAATAAGGAATCACTATGCAGCAATTTTTTTGTGTTGGCACAGGTGTGATCAAACTACATGGTGAATTTTTAAACTTTTAAAAAATTATTGCAGTAAAAGACACATTGCTGTTAATCCTCCCTCCAAGAAAAAAAAATGCTCATACTCTTCCTCGCTTCAAACACACTTGTCTTATTATTCTTTTCACTTTCTGAAGAAGTTCTGCAAGTCTGCTCTCATGAGTTTCTTCATGAAGTGTGATCAAAAATACAGTGAATGTTGCCTCTAAGTACCATCCAATGAAAAGGCAGGCTTGTAAAAAATTACAGTGTATTCTCATCCACCTTATTTACCAAATCCGGGACCATGCTACTTCTGGCTCTTCCTCAAGTCAAAATGAGCTTGAAAGGTAAATTGTTTTTGCTTTAAAATTTTTCCTTTTATTAGTACAAATTTTCAGTACACATGATTACATTCATCATGGGGAGTTGGTACATGTATGTAACACATCTTAATTCTTCTTATATCCCCTCCTCCTTACTCCATCCCCTGAAAGGTAAATGTTTGAACTGATTCAGGACATTGAACTAAAGATACTCACAAAAGCGGACTTCTAGAACTGCTTCAGAAAGTGGCAAGAAACATGAGAAGAGTGTGTTCAAAGTGAGGGGGACTATAATGAGGGTGGTTAATTACAATATATCTTTTGCTACAATAAATTTTTAAAAATTTTTGAACATTCACTGTAGTTTTATCATACCTTATTTATGTACAAACTCACAATCATAAAAGCAAGGCCTGGGGGAAACATCATCCTGTTCTTGCAGTTACTGACTGGTGTGAGGGGGTAGGGACATTTTTGATACACTAAGAAGCCTTTAGTGAAGATAGAAGTCATTAAATTGGTAAGGTTATAAACAAAGGTGTTAACTGGGATACATTTTAATTTACTGGCCATCATCATGTTAGCCACTTTATAAAGTTGAGACTTGACATATATAATTTCTATCTTGTATTTGTTTGGGAAATTTTATAGAAGAAAAATTAAAATAATGATGTGGTGAATGCTATGTAAGGACACATGAGCTATCGTATCAAAACATTTACAAGATCAAATATATATAGACAGGCAACAATTTGAATCCCAATTCTGTTGCTTCTTAGCTCTATGATGTTAACTAAGATATGTGACCTCTCTGAGGTTCAGCTGACTAGTTCTTTAAATGCAACTAATCATAAGTACTTCACAGCATTGTAGGCCTCCAATGAGTTTAAATGCGCTAAATGTCTAGTCCCGTACTTAGCTCCAAGTAGTAACTCACTTGTCTATCAGTGCCCTTTGCCTTTCCCCTGAGAGTTAGTATTTGAAAATAATTTCCACATATTAGGGACTTTTAACATCTAAACAATGGTTATAATTAATAGCTTAATACTATTTCACCATTTCTGATATTTATACAGTTGTGGTCACCCCGGACCCTGTACAAAACCTCACTCACATAAAATGGATTACTTTGTGGCTGATTTAATAAGATTTGCACAAAATTATTGCCGCATTTTAATTTGTTTAGTCTTCTTTTCTTTTCTTACTACTTGGCAGAGTTGCCTAAATGACAATTAGAGAACCAGAAAGACATGGGAAAGTAAGTTATCCAAGCTGACAACCAGAACTGCTTGGCCTACTTTATAACAACTGGCAAATTAACCTTCACACACTCTGATAATACTGCAGAATTAAAGGAGCAACTGTCTGTGCCTCCATGCAGCTGTCTAGGTCGCTAGTGCACATTCCTAAAATAAAAATTTTTAAAAAACCACACACTCGCACACACATACTAATTGTCTCTTTCCTTTCAACAATCCAGCTACTCAGCCCTTCTTGAAACCCATTTTGGTAAACACTGTGCTGACCAAGAAGTGTCTGGAGATGGGAGGATGGAGAAAGCTTGTATTGTTTACTGAATATCAGAAAACACTTCCTTCAAGGGACCTAAGGCATGTGTGAGTGCTATCATAAGAGCCACATTTTCAAGAGGTGAAGTCATCGCAAACACCGCCTTAGAAGAGTGTGCTAGTGCCAAAACCTATCTTCAACAGCATTTCCAGATCTGCTTTTTTAAAAAGCCAGAGGTTTTTTTTTTTAACTATAAATCAAGAGTGAACAAGCAAAGGTTCAGCAGTTCACTTCTATGCATTGCTCCCCTTCTCCTTAGAATTCAGTTTCTTAGCCAGGTTGCATTTGGGGGCTACAAGAAGGGAAAATAGTGACAGCGAGGACAAACAGGATCATGAATTCAGTAAAGAGGTGAGCTGCACACAGGTACAATAATCAGTAAACCTAAAGTTAGAATCAAAGAAAATGGAGAAGAAAAGTTTCTTAAAATCGATTTACAGCCAAAAAAAAAAAATTGTTAGAAACCTTCATCGTATTGTTGAATGGCCTCTGGTCTGGAATTAGAATTCTATAAAGTCTAAACAAAGACCTACATTTAATTCCTTGGGAAGCTCCAATTTTAACTTGGCTTTAACAATGAAATGAAATTTTGTATGCAAATTTAGAAAGGAGGACACACACATATCAAAGGCAAAAGCCACTTCTAGGTAAGCAGAAAGTCTTACATAAAGGGAAAATGAAAATCTTTTCATGCAATTGCCCTTTACTAGAAAATTCTACTTTTTGTAAAGCATCAAATGCAGATCAAATGAAAATGGAATAATTGGGCACTGGATTTTAAAGAAGGGAGAGGGCTAATCCAGAATGCTTTTCATTGGTAAGAACAATTCAGGTGAATATGTTGCTTGGTAATTGTTCAGACAGACAGCGAGTATAAATACGTTTACTCTCTTCCCATGAGGCTGCCATTTCTTTCTTTGAAAATAAAAGAGCTCTATACATTGGAATAGAGGCAGTATACTCAGGTAGGACATTGCTGGGACGCAGCAGCAGTCTCCAGAGTGGGAAGTCTTTGAACACACACACAGCCTTGATTTCCACTCTCTCCCTGCCTGCACCGTTCGTCTCCAAACCTAAGGGACCACACACCACCTCCTTTTCATAGACTCCTATTTGACGTTCTTAGGCACATCGAGGCTTTATCCTGGCCAAACCCATATTTAATAGTCTAGGTTAAAATCAGAGAATGTCGGAGCTGTAAGTTACCTTATATGTACATAGTTCGTCCAGTCAGTCACCTCTTGGCAACACTGAAACATTTTAAATAATTTAATTGGCAAATTACATTTCCTCCTCTTTTCAGAAAAAAGAATCTCTTATGTAAAGTTCAGTTGGCTTCTACAAGATGCTGGCGACTTAGCTATAACCTGGGCAGTTATTTTGGTGATCATTTATGAAAATAAGCCATTTTAAGTCCTTTTAGGCATTGAAGGTGATTGAATTTGTGTGTGTGTGTGTGTGTGTGTGTGTGTGTGAGATACTGAAGATGGAACACAGAGTCTCACACATGCCAGGCAAATGCTCTACCACTAAGCCACATGCTCAGCCCAAAAGTACTTATTTCTTATTTCTTAATGCTTTTCTCGTCTATTTCTTAGGGTCCATTCAGTCTCCCAGATATATATCCGAGGTAGGGAAAAATCAGAAAAAATTAAGTGTTAGGAGAAGCTGGAGACAGTCACTGGAAGTTCTCTGGAATGAATGAGAGGGAGAGAGACTGAGATACTTTGAAATATTCTTTCTCAGCAATCAAAACCACAGAATGGGATGTTGCTGACTTGAAAATGGATAAACATTGTGCATACTTCCATCTTTATTGGTTCGAAATCATCTCAAGATTGAATTATATGATGCATGAAGGGTGCCTAGTTGTGTCTCACTTAGAATATATTTCGTTTGATGTCAACTTTTCTAGTGTCTAGATTTTTCCCAGATGGAGTGAGAAGTGGGATTGACCCAAACAGTGCAGAACCCATAATACTCAAGATAGGCCAAGGTTGTTTAATCAAAAGACTAAAGAGTAGAAAAACATACCAACGCAACTTAGTGTAAAACAATAATACAGTAACATCCTACTTGTGGTGGACTTACTGTGGTCATCTTGAGCAGGAACGTCCAGCTGAACTGAGCTATCGTTGTTCTGAGTGTAGAGGGTTCACCTGAGGACTGTTGCTGACCCAACATAAAGGAGAAGGGGAGCAAAAGATAGGGGCCCGCTGTTTCCCAGGAGAAGCTCTGTTGCAGCTGGTTCTCCTCAAGGGGACTTGGCTGTTCTCCTCGCAGAAGGAGCTCGGGGCTTTCCTGTCATCAGGGATGGCTGCTGTTCGCTTCAGGGGAGCTCTGGTCTTCATCTCTGCTGTGCGCATTGTATCCTGGTTCCAGTATAGATTTCTTTGGCCTTCTAGTGCAGACACAGATGTGCATGGGACATTACCATGGGCTCCCAGCCCTTGATTGGATCTTTCAGGTCTCCAGTGCATAGGTAGATGCTCCACACTGTTCCTGCATTTGGCTTGTGTGTGTGAATGTTGTAACTTGTACTTGTCTTGTATTAAATCTGCTCCCTTGCAAACTATTGATGCTAGAAAAGTAACTAAAACACTACTTATCCAGTTTCCCCGCATACAGCAATATACAGAAAGGCCTATAATTTCTCTTGATACTACAAAGTGTGGCACCTTAAGCAAAAAAGTTTAAGAAAAAAAGCAGGTTGGAAGAGATATATCTGGGCACAAAAATGAATGCTGATAGCAGAAGAGGAAAATGTGCAAATACCTAAGGTCCAAGCTGAGCACATTATGGTTAATTAGTGGGGAAGAGCAACAGTCAGTCCTCGAGATTAGCAGGACATGACTATGTAGTACATGGTGTGCTAACTACACTCATAGTGCTACTTGTGCCCCTGTGGGTATTCTATTCCTCTGCAGTCATATTCCATGGAAGCACTCCCCTCTAAATGCAACAAGTTTTTATGGAGTACAGCACCAAAATACCTTCCCTTCCTAGAGCCTGTCAATACTTTAAGGCAGTCTTCTATGACTGTCTTGCCACTCAAAAACAGTTTAAAAGCTAAAGTGTGCCTTAGTGATAGAACACTTGCGGACCATGAGTGAGGCCTTGGGTTCCACCCCCAGCACTGAAAAACAAACAAACACAAAAACAAAATACCCAGGCCAAGTCTCCTTTCATGTTCTCATTGCACCCTAAAGTTTCATTTGAAGCACTTATCAAAACTATCATTAAATAAGTATTTGTGTAATTCTTTTCATTCACTGATTCCACATGTATTTACTGATCTTCTACTTTGAGTCGTGTACTGTGCTAGGCACTGGGATGTGACGGTGAACTCAACAGACTTGGGCTCTGTTCTCATGAAGTATCAGAGGAGATGAAGACTAATTGAACAACTCAGTACTTAGCCACATTTGTTTAATGAAAACTTTCTTTTCGAGACTGCAAACACAGGGAGAGAGGAAATAAAACTATAACCCTCAGGCTCAGAAGCCAACACCTGATGCTCTTCCCTTAGCCAACGAAGAAGATCTGAGTTGGTTTCCCCGAGTTCTCAGCATTCAGTAAGTGAGGTAAGACCGACCAGTGAGGGTTCTGATAATCAATCAATCAATAAAAGGTGCTTTGCATCTGGAATTTACTGGGCTCTGACTTTGCTGAACTTTTAAATTCTCGAGATTGACCCTGGGCTGCATGGGATTTAAGAGCAGTAGTTTGCAGCACTTCAGGGCCTTGGGACCAAAAGAATACAGATTCAACATCAACACATGAGGGGAGTAAGTGCAGGCTCCTGCTATGGACTGAACGTTGTGTCCCTTCTGAATTCATAATTCCAAACTTGATGCTATCTGAAAGTGAGACTTTTGGGAGGTGATTATGTCTTGAGGACAGAACTTCATGAGTGGGATTAGTGTCCTCACAAAAGAGACTCCTTGCCCCTTCCACCATGTGAGAACACAAAGAGAAGCTGCTATCCATGAACAGGAAATGAGCCCTCACCAAAACTGAAACTGTTGGTGCTTTGATCTATGACTTCCCAGACACCACAGCCATAAAGAATGAGTCCATAGTTTATAAACCACCCAGTTTATTATATTCTCTTATAGTAGCCCAAATGAACCAAGATACTGTAACTCCCAAGAAAAGAAAATTTTGGATAAATCCTAGAACTCTTGAGGCTCAGGTTCTGAAGTTTTCTAGGAGTGGCTCTCATCTCTTGGCAGTTCATTATCTAGCAGTAGGTCAAGTGGGGAACAGTGAACTGCCTTAAGCATCACCCTTAATTAAAGTATTAATTTAACAACTTTTTTTTGTAATATTGAGGATTGAACATAGGACCTTCCCATTGAGCTGCATCTTCAGTCCTTTTTTATTTTTTATTTTGACACATGGTCTTGCTAAATCACTAAATTAACTAGGCTGGGTTCAAATTTACAAATCTCCTGCCTCAGCCTCCCAGAGTGCTGGGATTATAGGTGTGCTCCACTATACCCAGTTTAACATTCTTACTGTCATTTTTGATCATTCAAAAATAAATACTGCTTTTGATTGCCCATATGCTTAAATTGGTATCAAGAATGTTAAAGGATACAATGAAAAGTTCCAGAACAATGGACTATTTGCATCCTGGACAGGGTTTGTTCTTAGGTCACATATAGTATTTTTAAATTTAAGAATGTTTTACCATCTTGTTATTATGATGAAAGAATACATATTCTTACTGAAAAGCTGTGAAATATTTTAAAAAACAGAAAGAAGGAAACAAAAATCCTACCTCCTAGAGATAATCACTATTCATGGCTAAGTACCTATCCTTGCAAACACTTTTTCTATTGATTATTGTATAATACATTATAGTCAGTATGCTCTTAAGCCAAGTAAACTTTTCTCTTGCCAGGTTGCTCACCTACAATTCCTACAGTTTTTTCTTTTAATTATTACTTTTCAATATCCCTTTGGAGCCCTGAGAAACAGACTTCAAATGAAAGGACTGAGCTGAGACAGCAATTTGGAGTCAATCATCAGACTAAGATGGTAGCTGAAGCACTAGAAGGCAATATTGTCTATCATTTATCAACAGCATAATATGTGTCAGGTACAGTGCTAAAGTAATATAATATGCATTCTCTCCAATCCCCCAATACCATTTAAAATCTGTTCTTAACCCCATTTTATAAATAAGGAGTTCGAGAATCAGTAGAAAATGAGGGCTATGCTAGTTTTCTATTGCTGTCATTAAAAATGAGCACAAACTTAGTGACTTAAAACATCACAGTTGTTTTTTTTTCTATCTCACAATTCTGTAGACCAGAAGGCCAGGCAGAGCATGGATCATATACTTCTTTATGCAAGGCCAAAGTCAAGGCATTCTTTTTTGGAGGCTGTAGGGATAAGTCTACCCTCAAGTTCATTTGAGACATTGGCAGAATTCTGTTCCTTCTGGAGGTATGACAGAGATCTCAGTTTCTTTGCTAAATGTTAGCTGAGGACTGTTCTCATCTTCTAGAAAGTTCTAGAGACTGCTTTTCGTCTGTCTTCAAACCAACAATAGTGAGAGTCCTTCTTCCACTTTGGATCTCTTTGACCTCTCTTTTGGCCTCATCTCTCCTTTAATTTCCTTTTTCATTTTATCTCTCATTTCTGACTAGTCTATCCTTCTCCTCTTTTTTTAAGGGTTAATGTGATTACATTGGGCCCAACCCAATAATTTAGGATCATCTGTCTATTCTAAGGTCAGCTGATTAGTCTAGCAACCTTAGTTACATATGCAGAGTTCTTTCATAGATGTATCTAGGTTATGGTTGAATTAAATAATCAGGGGATGAGAATCTTGAGAAATTTTTTCATAACTTTAACTATCATAGGGGATTCTCCTACACAGAAGGTCGCATAGCTAGTTAACCTTGAGTTAGAAAGCATGTGTGTCAAACC